>CM076572.1:1422034766-1422090808 GCA_034641835.2 Pinus albicaulis | reverse complement strand
ATCACTCCAGTGATGAGACATGCCAGAGCCTTCACCATGATGAAATATTTTAGGGGATTCCTTGTATTTATCCATCTACATATCCTTGATCTCTCTAGCAATGTCTTGCATGGCTCTAAGAAGGACCTTGGGAAACTCCTTCTCTTCATCTTCTCCTCTAGATAAAGGGGCTTTACCCTTGTCTTCTTTGTCATTTGTATAATCAAACTTTCAGTGTCTTATTCTTTGATACCTATTCTCTCTATCAGTAAGAGGATCTCCTTCTTCAGATGACATATTGGCTTTTCAGATGTGCAGGCTGTGCCAAGATTATGTTCTGATACCACTATAGTATTCCCAAATTGGAAAGCAGCAATATATGAACACAATAATGGTAAGAACAGTGAATAAATCAACACACCATGATATGAGATAAATGTACAACCATTATATTAAACATATCAACACATAATAGGCATAAGATCTTGAGGAACAAGTTACTCAAGCAATACAAAACAAGCCTCCACAAGAAAATATGTCAATACATGAAAAATAACTACCATACAAATTCCCTAAGCTATGATAGTACAATATTAGGGCATAAATTGCTGCATAAGGACAGATCAATATATATCGGCCATTATATAGCTCAAAAAATGCCAGGAACAAGATCTAGGCTCCTAAGCACACTTCCAAGATAACCCGGGAAGGGTTTCCTGAAATATACAAAAATGCAGAAATACAAATATGGCCCTAGGGATGAATAATATCTGCAACTAGATAGATGATAGGAGGTTGCTGATCTGATCTAGAAATGTATGAAAACTCCTCCTATTGATTCTCCAAATGAGAGGTTGATCCCCTCATTGAATATCTATCTCCCCCAACTAGGGCTCGAAACCCTTCACTGCAATTGCACCCAGAAATAACGCAGTTCCTTCAGAAAGCTGCACTGTAACTGATAACAACACCTTAGCCTAATGCTGGATGATGAAATAAAGCTCAGGGGTTCTCCTTTCTGGTCTCCTAATGGAAGGAAACCTTCCTCCAATTGTAAATGAGCAAAGGAGATACCCAAATCAACTCCCCACTACTGCACCCTGCAACACAACACAATACTCTCCAGAAACTGTGTTGTACAACAAATATGTAGCTTCGATTGATTTTGGATAGTAGACAAGGTAGTGCAATACACTCCCAAGAGGCCTCTCAAGGAAAGAGGTGGGATTCCCCCTCGGGAACACCCTGTGCTAAACAACACTACAATCTTAGCCAAACAACTGAAGAGAGCGATATATGTCTAAACAGACCATATATTCAGAAAATCATATATCAACATACATCAACATAATGAAATATGGCTGCCATCCTCTTCCTTAAATAAGATATGAGCTTGCAAACCCTAAGCCCCATCCAATGATAGCACTACTTCCATGCAAAGCATCTCCATCTAAAATTACGTTGTCTTTCATTAATTACCACTCCTCCATGACAACGTTGTTGATTTGGTCAAGATTAACCTAGTCAAGGTGTTCCAGCCCCTTTTCACATCTAAGGGTGCTCAATTAAGCTACGAAGATTTATCTCTTTCATATTGGCATTGATTTATTCATTATTAAGGAGAATTATGGACCTCTATTGTCCTCTTATTCATTAAACAAAGCAGCAAAACAAAATTGAATATTCCAACTACCTCATGGTTAATTGGGAATATTACACTACGCCCCATTGATTCCTGACTTGTTAGGTTTGATTGTCTCCTATCTTTTCCCTTTTACATGTTGGAGTCTTGCTAGACAATGAAGAAATGGAAGATACACTTGAGAGGGTTTCCAGAGGTTTCCTTTCCACCGGCACAAGGAACTATGTCCGGTCTAATCTTCCCTATACACTATTATTTTTCCATGCTTAATATGCAAACTTATATGTCATGCTTACCTACGGCTTCTCATTTCGTTTCTAGGAGAATATTTTGGATCCAAACTCTGGACTATGCATTTTTTCTTCAACCAATAGTCCACTCGGTCTTGACAGGTAATTTTCTTGGTTTTTTGTTCCTTCGATTTTTATTTCCATTGTGTTCTTTTCTACCTAGGGTCTGAGAGATAGTTTTGGGTAGGTATTCGACCCTACTCCTCTGTCCATCTACCGATGGTGTGACCCACCCCATCGAGTCCACTAGTTATTTTTTCTGTTTTAAGTGAATTTAAACACTTGTATGGGTGGATTCTCCTTATCTTCACACTTCCATATTGAGTTTGTAGTAAAAGTTTCTTGACTGTTTGAGAATTATATTTCCCTACATATTATTTGTAGTTTCCAAAAAAATTTCTCGGTTCCACTGTGCCAAGGGTTTATTTAGTTGTGCACACACACACACACATATTTACATACTATTGTAATATTTGAGTTTCATGTTGTTTCTTTGGAGCTAAGGTGACCAGTTAAATGCACTCACAGGCTATGTAAATTATTTGTGTAATTCATTTTGTTTTGATGTACTTGGTTGATACATTAAATTCCCCATGAGGGCTTTGCAGTTATTCCATTAAACTTGTCTATGTATTAACATATTTACTCTTTGCTAAATGTTGTGAAAATAGCTCCAAAAATAGAAGAAAAGAGATATCAACACCTTAGAAATAAGCCATTTCGAGGGGGCAACCTCCAATACATTACATGAATGAAAAATTCTTGGATGATACAAATTACAAAACCTCCTTTCTATATATAGGAGTCCATGGGGCCACAATGTAATCCTATTGGGGCCACAATGTAACCCTAACCGACCTAAAAATAATAATGTAAGGGCACAATAATAACAATATGAGGGTTACAGGGGTACAACAATAATAATAAGGGGGGCTACACTAACATAATAAGGGACTACACTATTAATATAGGGACTTAACATGCCCCTCTCCTTCAAACAAGTGTTGTCCTCAACGCTTGGTTATTTATTGATGCTTTTGTATAAAATTCTCATCATCCCATGTGGAATCTTCTACAGGAAAGTTCTTCCACTTGCTAAGATACTCTGAAATTGATCTTAATTGTCGAGTTCTTGTTTCTGTGACTGCTTCATAACTTCTTTCGATGTGATGTTGATCTTCTTGTTGTTTCATTAGATTCTGCACCAAAGTTAGGTTATCCTTTGAGAGTTGGAGAACTTGATGTTGATGCTCGATGTGATCTTCCACTAATTTATCATCCATATTAGCAATTACTTGATCCTTCAAACTATCCAACTTAGACTCCATTTCATCTTTTAAACCATCTATGTCATCTTCGGTTGCTCTTCGTAAGATTGAAATTTGTTGCACTTGGTACTGTAATTTTGATATTTCATACTGCAATTCTTCCTCTTCATGCGCCATAGTATAGCTTTTTGAGGGCGTAATGGGTATGGAATTATTTTTTTGAGGCATTATAGAACCCAATACTGATAACAATTCTAAAATATTCCCTTGGAATCACTTCAAACTGCTTTTTCAAACAAACGTTATGCAATTTTAAAAGCCAAATACACACCTTTTTCTTCCTTTTGAGAAGCTCAATATTGAAACTGAATTATCTATGTCATTTCACATCCTCAATAACTGAAATTCAGCCCTGTAGTAGTCCTCTGAAGCTTCTTTCAAATTCCAGAGGTCTGACTTGAATTGGATTCTTCAAGGCAAAGTTATGTCCAATATTCTACAATGACCTAATTATGGACTGGTTCAGTAGAGCGAACTTATACGACTTGCCATGTGTCGCTGTTTGCTCCTTTGGCTCTGAAATTTATAAATAGGAAACTAAATTCCATGTACTTCCAGTCACTTTTTAAATAATTCCAATCCAATTCTCAGAGAGAGATCTATGGAGTTTTTCCCACGATCACCTCTTTGAGATGAAATTCGGGAGCCTGAAAAATACCTAACTTCCACAAATCATATCTCTGAAACTGTTGCGAACCAAGCTCTGAAATTTTGCAACGATGTTCCTCAGGATCTTGGCTTCATTCTCTACAAATTTCAGCTTCTGAACCTTTGTAGAAAAAAATTTATAGCGAAATTCCGCGATGACCTTTTTAAATGAAATTCAGGAGCCTGCAAAATGCCCTAACTTCCACAGATCATATCTCCGAAATTGTTGCAAACCAAGCTCTAAAATTTTGGGAAAATGTTCCTCATGATGTTGGCTTTGCACTCTAAACATTTCAACTTTTGCAACATCGTAGAAAAAAAATTATAGCGAAAATTCCATGATGACCTGTTTGGAGCAGCGAAACCCTAGAATCTAAAGCTCTGATACCAAATGTTGTGAAACTAGCTCCAAAAATAGAATAAAAGAGATATCAACACCTTAGAAATAATCCACTTCGAGGGGGAAACCTCCAATAAATTACATGAATGAACAATTCTTGGATGATACAAATTACAAAACCTCCTTTCTATATATAGGAGTTCATGGGGCCACAATGTAATCCTAGTGGGGCTACAATGTAACCCTAGCCGACCTAAAAATAATAATGTAAGGGCACAATAATAACAATATGGGGGTTACATGGGTACAAAAATAACAATAATAGGGGCTACACTAACATAATAAGGGGCTACACTAACATAATAAGGGACTACACTATTAATATAGAGACTTAACACTAAATTTCTATGGTTTCCTCTTCAAATATTGACATAGATGTCTGCTAGTTTTCATGTTGGGCCTAACTCATATGTGGTACCAACAGTTGTAGTTTGATAATTGGTCAATCCGCTTCTCTTTGTTCTTCCTACTTAATGTACATGTGCATGCATGATGTTTCTTGTGAATGATATTATTTAGCATAATATTTGTAACAACCCTTCCCTGATCCTGAAGGACAGAGGGCTCTGGACTTGACCCCTCGTTGATTCTAGAGTCCAAACCTTCATGGCTACCCTTATCAAAATTCCAACCAAATGCATTTAATTCACATGAAATGTGTAATATTGTCTTTTCTGTAATGGTTAGTATGATCACTCAAGAGAGGGTAAGCTACATTCTCTGCTATATTTTATAAGGGTACTACAGTTTCTCCCCAGAGTTTTAGGGGCACTATACAGACTGCTCGATTCCCTATCACAGGCTTCCTTACCCTAATAACACTTTTTATTTTATTAGTATTCAAGTTTTCATTATCATCACACTATACCCTGATCTTTAATCATTTAGAATAATTATATGTATTGCATCTATTAAATACTTAGATAATAATTTCTGTAAGATTTACATAACTTATATTATCTATGATTTATGTTTCAAAATTATATTAACATTGAAATTCATATTAGTAGAAGGCTCAGTAATACTTTCAACTTTAAACACAAGTTAATACTTATCTCATAATCTTGACTCAAATCTGTTTGTTCCGCCCAACTGTGAGAGAGGCAATCACGTCCTCAACTCCCACCATGCTCCTGACCTAAGTTCAAGGTAGAAGTGCCTTACCAACACAAGTTTGCGTCGGGACTCCACTCTAGCCCTTGATACTATTTGGGTTCAGAGTTCCACTGGTCAAATACCAGCTCCGCACATTCCTACTCTCAGCATTTTTAGCTGTGTATCCTTTTTCATTTTTCAGAACCCCTTCCCCTCACTGAGATCTTCTATTTACCCACAGAGGGGAAGGTAAATGTCGTAGTTCTACTGCTCCTTCTAACTACTCTGGGATCTTGGAAATATTTTACCAAATAGTGTTCGTAATTCTGAGCATGTAATTTTATTCATAATCATAACATAATTCATTAAAAAGTTGTAGCATATTTTCTAGTATTTTTCCATAACAACCAATTGTTATTTTAAAAATTAAAAGTAAAATATTAAAATCTGGGGTGTTACATCAAACTTCAATATTTTGGGTGTCCCAAAGGTTTTTGATGGTGTTGAATCCATTTCCACCATCAAAAACACGATTCAAAGATTGTTACTTCTATATTTTTTGAATTTGTTTACTCAGATTTGGCCACTTTTGACCGTCAGGGAAATTCCTCTGTCTCGGTAGACTTGTCCTATATATATATATATATATATATATATATATATATATATATATATATATATATATATATATATATATATATATATATATATATATATATGATGATGATGATGATGATTAACTTCCACTAAGACCAATGTGAAAATGTGAAGTTAGGAAACACTTTTTACCATTTTTTGACGCTGAAAATTGTAATTTTCTATGTTTTTCCAACTTCAACTCCACTAAACTCATATTTTCAATGCAAATTATGCTTTGACATAAAAACAAGATTTGTATAGAATTGTCTTACCTCCATACTCAAATTTTAAAAAAAAATAAAAAATATTGACATATAGAGGGGTAAATTTGTTGTTTACTAACTCCATATACGTGAAATTTTTAGGAAAACATAAATAGTCACTTTTTGAACACTAACTTTATTTAGGGATGGTTATTCATTGTTTGGAAATAAACCATATCATCATAATCTAAATAGATTGCACTTGTGCACTGACTATTTTTCGGTAATTTTCAGATTAAATCACTATTTTTTATTTTTTTTGAAATGGACGAAGACAAATAAACGGTGATGTTTCAATACATTTTATGAGCCCTAGATTTTCTTTCCAATGTGATCTTCAATAAGAAAAATGAAAATACACTTTTGAAGAAGACAGGGAGAGGAATTACAATATGATTTTTCTAATTTTTTTGGCGTTGCCATTTAAAAGTTATTGAATTTTCATTCACTGCAATTTTCAAAACAATGAAATTCCATAGTGACACAGTTTAGTATAAAATTAATAACAAATTGGAATTTTTAATGAAACTCCACAAATATTACATCATTGGAAACTAGATTAAGAGATGAATCTAATGGTACCCTGTCCGAAAGATAACATTTTGTTTTTGTAGGTGTTCTGCCCCTCCAAATCTGCAGGTTCCTGAAAACTGCAAAATTTTCTGGGTTTTTCGTTGACCATAAACTCTCGGCCGAGAGTTTGCGTCCGAGAAATACACCTGATGCAAAATTCATTCCCCAATGTGGTGTATCAAAACTTAAGAAATGAAAAAGAATCTAAGTTTGATTCTTCAAAATATTGTTCCTATGATCAAATAGAAGGGAAATAAGCACTCCAAGATCGCTATAGGTGGGTATTCTTAATAGGTAAATAAGATTATAAGTGCAGTAGATGTTAGGGAATTGAGATCGAATGTGAGCAAGAGTCGGGTAGTCTAACATAAAGCATTTTTCTTCTTCCACCTGCTTAGTATCGCAAATCTAATAGATTCTATCGTTCCATGGAGTCTTGGGAATAGACCAATGCCCGGTCTCACTCTGAAGCTCATGATAACTAGTTCTTATCCTAGAGATGTTCATTTTTTTCTTAGTGTTGGTCAACATAGAGAGATAATTATGATTATCAAGGGTGGGGTTGATCACCTCCTTATATTATTTTAGCTTCCTTTTACCCTCCAACTCCTGAGTTTCCCAAAGCTTGTCCTTAAACTTGGATGTAATAGTATTTTTTACATTACCTTTTCTTCCCATATTGAGCTCATCCTTAATTCCCTAATGGTTGAGCCAAGACTAGGCATCCTTATGCCACCCATGTTTGAGACGAAGGTGGTGGTTTTGAATAAAGTAAGAAGCAATAGGGAGCCTTTTGGATTCCATGTTGTAAAGATTCTTCTTGTACATCCGATATATAAACATAGCATACTTTCAATGGGGGACAGACCAGCTTCGATCAAGATGATAGGATAGGGATTATTTCCCTTGATTTTAAGGTTGTAGGTTATGAAATGATTTTGAATCATCTCAATATTTCTCCATGACTCTCTGGATATACTTCAACCCCAAACTTCACATCCATATAAGACAACGGGGGTGACGAGAGTCTCAAAGAGGAACCTCTTTTACTCTAAATGTAAATATCGACCGACTTACAATTGTTTTCAAGCTCATAATAAAATTTCCAACTACGAATAATCATTTTCTTGATGCTATAATTACAGTTGAGTTGATGAGGGAAGTCAATGCCCAGATATTTATAAGAAGAAACCTGCTCTATGCAGTGGTAATTATACACGAAACTACCTTGGGTGATCTTTTTGGATTTAATAATCATGACTTTAGTCTTGTTGATATTAACTGTCATACCCTTCTTGGAGTAGTAGGCCTGAAGAGTCTTATTGGGTTTGTGTTATATTCTTTCCATGACTAATCATGTGTAGGGGGATCACCCTCTATACGCGCGCGCCGGGGCGCAACGTCGAGGGGGGTGGGGGGTGGGTCACAGGGGGGGTGGTAGCCCCCCCTGTCAAGGTCTGGGGTAGCGCCCCAGAAAAAAAAAAAAAAAAAAAATTGGTCCTTATTTTTAGGTGAGCGAACATGCCCATGGTTTTGTGCATGGGTTTGCTCATGGTTTTGGAGCATGTTGGTTTTTGGCCCCTGGTATTTTGTAGATCCGGTCAAGGGAACTACGGTTATGTTCTAATCCAGGGTTAATGGATTGGGCTTTATGTATGCTTTGGCATGTATATATATATATATGTGTTGTAACACTAAAAAGATATATAATGAAAAATCAAGTTGGTCGTCCCGATTTGGGATCTAGGGGAAAATCTCTGTGTTTATCTATTTTATGTTTTATGCTCTTACTATTGTTTATTTTCTGTTTTTAGGATTCGTTTGCAAATAATTTCTGTACAGGGTTAGAACCTACATTTGGTATCAAAGTAGTTTCGGCTTCAAGGGGACGCCTTTGCTGCTGAGGGGTTTTTTGTTAGGGCCTGAGGTAGACCCTGTTTAGTGGGAGATCTGCGAGATCGATTCTTGCGGTGAAAGAAGATGGCGAGCGGAGGAAGATAGAGATAGAGAAATTTAATGGTCAGAGTTTTGAGTTGTGGAAGCTCAAGATGGAGGATCTGCGGGTGGATAAATATCAGTGGATCGCAGTGGATCCGGGTACTAAACCAACAGCAATATCAGATAAAGATTGGAAGAAACTGGATCAGAAGGCAAAGAGCACAATACAGTTGTGTGTCTCAAATTCAATATTGTTGAATGTATCCAGGGAAGCTATGGTGAAGACATTGTGGGACAAGCTAGGGACTTTGTACCAATCTAAGTCTCTGGTGAATAAATTGTTCTTGCGGAAAAAGTTGCATAACCTGAGGATGAAGGATGGAGACTCAATGACAGAGCATCTAAATGCCTTCAATACTGTGGTAATTCAGCTGTCATCTGTTGATATTAAAATCTTAGATGAAGATAAGTTCATTAGTTTTTTGTGTTCTCTACCAGATTTGTGGGACAGTCTGGTTATTACAATAGGTAGCAATACAACTACCTTGAATTTTGATGACATTGTCTCAGCCTTGCTGTTGGAGGAAATGAGACGGAAAAATATGGAGGGTCAGAATGGAGATTCCTTATCTGTACAAGGAAGGTCCCAGAACAGAAACAAGAATAAGGTTTCGAGTGGGAGATCTAAATTTAGAGGGAGATATAAATCTCCTAGAAAGTTTGTAAAGGTGTGCTGGAAATGTGGAAAGGAAGGGCACTACAAAAAATACTGCAGATCTCAATCTCCTGAGAAAGGAAAGGGATCTGATGATGCTCCTTCTGCATAGGCAAAAACCACCTTAGATGAAGGTGGGGATGTGTATTTGGCTTCTTCTTCAAATACACATGTAGATCATGAGTCATGGTTGATTGACTCGGGTGCATCCTTTCACTTCACTCTCCATAGGGAGTGGTTCTGCGAGTATGAGAAATATGATGGCAGTGATGTATTCTTAGGTGATGATAGGAAGGCCATAATCGTTGGACATGCAAAATTCAAGCTGAAACTACAAGGTGGAAGGATTAGAACACTTCTTGGTGTTCTGCACATTCCTGCATTGGCCAGAAATCTGATTTCCGTAAGCAAGATGGATGATGCAGGTGTAAAAATAGTGTTCGAGAAAGATACATGTAAGATGGTTCAGGGAGCACTGGTATTAAGGCGAGGAGTTTGGATTGGAACTCTGTACAAGATTCAAGGCATCACTGTTATTGTTGGGTGCAACAGTTTTGTGGTTCCCGAAAGTGGAGCAGAAAGCCTAGCAGTCTCTGGAGAAAAGACCATGCTATGGCATCAAAGGCTTGGACATATTGGAGAGAAGAGCCCTCGAATATATCATGGAAATGGTATGGTGGAAGGTATGTCTAATAGCACTTTGGATTTTTATTTCTTTGAACATTGTGTATATGGGAAGCAGAATCGGGTGAGTTTTACTTCTAGTGCTAAGAGGGCGAACAAGATATTAGATCTTGCGCACAATGATGTGTGTTAACACTGAAAATCGTACAGTAGAAAAAGACATCAAGTAATGTCGAGCCCAAGGATTTATAGGACAGGGATACATTATGGAATAAAAAAAATTAAGAATCTCTAAGGTTTGGAGCAATTCAAGATTGAACTAGTCATAAATGCTCGAATGCGCGCTTTTTCCTTCGAGAAGAGCGCCTTCTGCACGCACTGGAGCTCGATAAGCGCGCATTCCTGGAAATGGAAAAAATTCCCTTTCTGGGACCACAAGCAAGCAAATGACAGTTTCTCCTTATGTGAAAGTCGCCTAAGGACAACACCAGTGCCTCCTTAGGCCTTGTGTGAGCACACAAATGTAGAAATTATATAACTAATGCATTATACATCCAAGATTCTTCTGATCACACACTATTTGACTTCATGTACAATACAGAATCTCTTCTACTATTGATCATTACTTGCAGAAATTAAATCAATTGCATGCACACATTGAAACCATAAAAATTCACACATATGAACACGTGTTTTAACGGGAAAGCCTGAAGCTAAAAACCCCAAATATCTGTATATAATATATATCATAAAGATCATGTAACAATCCTCATACAAATCTGATCGTGTCAAGCTCTCAGTAAAATACAATCGCTACACACTAATCAGGCTCGATCTAGCAAATCCATGCACCGATCTTTGCCACTTGCTAGCCTACCTCTACTACGCAATTCCTGTTGAATATTGGCTCTGAATGAACTTGAATTGGTCTAGCCTTGCTCACGCAATCCTCATTGGCATATCCATAAATGTGTGGTGCAAACTCATGCAACACTATGGTCACAACTGATAGTCAACTTGCTATTTCACCTACCTCTCCACTGGTCTCCACTGAAACTGTCCATGCACTATAGTTAACTGATGTATTCTTCAGTTGGTTAATGAGTTAATAATTAGTTAATTAATTAATAATTAAGCAACACCACTCTCACTAGTGTATCAATTAGTTAGACTAGATACAACTAGCTCAATTGTTTCTAACTGAGTTCAACTGAACACAACTCCACCAACTACCTCAATAACTCCACCAAACTCTGTCACATGAGTTCTAACTGAAGTATCCATGAAATAGCTCCACTTAACCCTCAGGAATAGTGCAATTCCTTCTGTCAGCTCATGTGCCACATCTTTGCACTTAACTGAGTGCTCCAAGAGAATAAGATAATGTTTATAGTCCAACTATTATTAAGAGCTAATAATATTCGACATATCTATTTTTAGAGTGGCAATCTAAAAATAGATTCTGCCCAGTATGTCTAAAAATATAAGTCCATCTATTTTTTCCAACTTGACCAACCATCCACAAATAGCATCCTGCAACTCATAGAATATGATAGACATGTCTAAAAATAGACTTGTGCCAAAAATAGCTTGCAGACCCACTTAGTGAAGGCAACTCTTTTCACTAAGCTCATCATCTTGTTGCAATCTCAACACTCCCTCTCAACAAGATAGGGATTATCTGCCACCCCGATCCTGCCTCTATGGTATTCGAATTTGCTCCTGGTGAGCGCCTTCGTCAAGATATCAGCATCCTGATCCTCCATAGGAATGTAAGAAAGTAACATGATCTTCCGCTGCACACAATCTCTGATATGATGATACCGGATGTCAATGTGTTTAGATCTATCATGAAATACTAGATTAACTAAGAGTTTGATGCAACTCTGATTATCACAATATATCCCAGTAGGATCTAAGTGTGAACTAAATAACCCAACCAGGATCTTCCTCATCCATATAGCCTCACATGCAACCAAACTTGCTGCCATGTACTCGGCCTCCGCTGAACTGAGTGCCATGGATCTCTGCTTCCTGCTGTACCAAGAAACTGTTGTTGACCCGATACTAAAAATCCCTCCAGATGTGCTCTTTCTGTCCATTGGGCTCCCTGCCCAATCTGCATCCATGAAGCCATGCATCTTCACCTCATCCGACTATCTGTACCATAATCCATATCCCGATGTGCCTTTGAGATATCTCAATACATGCTTCCCCGCCTTCCAAAAGAGCTTGGTAAGCTTAACCATAGCTTGTGAAAGCTGGTTAACAGCATAGCATATGTTCAGTCGTGTATTCACTAGATACATGAGCGAACCAACCAACTGTCGATAAACAGTGGCATCCATTACCACTACCGATGTAGCATCCTCTTTCCTCCAACCACCAAGAAGAGGAGTGTCGATAGGCTTGCAGCCATGCATGTTTAACTTCTCTAGTATCTCTTGGGCATACTTGCCTTGAGACACAAACAATCCATCACTGTACTACCAAATTTCCAATCCTAGGAAATAATGAAGGAGGCCCAAGTCCTTCATCTCAAACTCTTTTGCAAGATCAGCCTTGCATGAGACTATCAACTGTTCATCACCTGTCAAAATAAAATCATCTACATAAAGTACAATGATCAGCAACTTACCCTCCACCAAAATCTGGTATAGGTTCGGATCCGCCTCACTCTTGGTGAATCCAAGACCGATGAAATAGCTATTTATCCATGTGTACCAAGTATGAGATGCTTGTTTCAACCCATATAGCGCTCTTTTGAGCCTGCACACATGCGACTCGCTACTAAAGATCTCGGAAACTTCGGGTTGCTCTATGTACACCTCCTCCTCAATGACTCCATTGAGGAACGTAGTCTTCACATCCATCTGATGAATGTGCCATCCCATCTGCGCTGAGAGAGCTAGGATGCTCCGTATGGAAGAATACCTTGCGATAGGTGCAAAGGTTTCCTCATAGTCGATCCCCTCAATCTGTGATAAGCCCCGGGAAAAAAATATTGCCTTGTACTTCTCGATGCTCCCATCAGTTGCTTGCTTCACTTTGTAGATCCATCGCGAACCTACCACTGATTTCCCTTCCGGCCTTGGGACAATCTCCCATGCACTATTTCTGACAATCGAATCATAATCTTCCACCATGGCATCTACCCATGCAGGGTCCTCCACAGCTTCCTCGAAAGAAGATGGTTATGTCATGATACACTTACTCATCAGAGCCATGTATCCAGTATATCAGTCAGGTGACAGTCTCTGTCTGCGCTGTGATGTAGGTGCTCCTACAATCTTCTCTGCATCAAGATTCAGTCACTCAGCTTCTGTAGTGCGCTTCCACCCTCTGATGGTTGGCACTACATGAGTGGTTTCTTCCACTCCATGAACCTTTTCTTGTGGCTGATCCACATCCTGAGGATCATCCTTAGGAACTAATAGCTCCTCATCTGCATGCAAGTGTGGCTCCCTCTCAAGCTAGCACTTCATGGCTTTCTCCTCATGAAATTTGATATCCTGTCGCACAACAGTCTTCCGACTGTCTGGAAAATACACACGATAGTTGTGGGGTGCATCAGTGTACCCCACAAATATCCCAACCTCTGCGGTCAGCTCCAACTTCTTCCTGGCATCCTTCGTCACATGAATGTAAATAGGTGAGCCAAAAATATTCAAATGAGAAATATCAGGCTTCTTACCAGAAAATGCCTCTTCGAGTGTACTCATGCCAAGTACTCTGTGAGGACAACGGTTTTGCACATAAACCGTAGTATTTCATGCCTTAGCCCACAAGTGTATGGGAAGGCCCTGATCATGCAACATCTCCCGTGCACCCAAGATCGTTATGTTCTTTCGCTCAGCAACCCCATTCTGTTGTGGGTTATGAGGCGCTATGAGCTCTCTTCAAATTCCTTCTGCGCTGCAAAAGTCCTTGAATTCGCCAGAGATGAATTCACCACCATTATCGCTCCTAAGAGCCTTCACATGCTTCCCCGATTTTTTCTCCACCAGTGCCTTCAACTCACAAAACTTTGAGTATGTCTCGCTCTTCTTCTGCATGAAGAAGATCTAGCACTTATGAGAAAAATCATCAACAAATATCACATAATACCTATGCTTTACTTTCGAAGCTACTGAGAAAGGTCCACACACGTCTGTGTGAATTCTCTCAAGGATCGTCATGGCACAACTATCCTTCTCATGAAAGTGGCTTTCACAAATTTTCCCAAAGTACAACCCTTGCACTGATCTGACTGCGCAAGTGTACCTTTGGGAAGCCCGGTAGAAATCTGCTGCAAAATTTTCAAAGCACCATGGTGAAGATGGCCCAATATCCTGTGCCATAGCTCGCCCTCATCCCAACTCACCACTCCTTCTGCCTTGCCTACGATTGCTACGTAGCCATCTACCTGTAACTGATAAATGTTCTTAACTCGAACCCCTATCCTCCGGGATTCACCAATTGCCTTACTGCGCAGGAAATTATTTCCCTCACTAAAGACAACATCATATCCCTTGTCTTCCAACATTGCCACAGAGATAAGATTCTTCTTCAATCCTGGAACATGCATGACATCCTTCAAGATGAAAGGTTTTCCAGACTCCCTCCCAAAGGAAATGATCTCGATACTAGTCGAACTGTATCTACCATCATCGCCCATCTCGATGTGCACTCCAAGATCCTCCTCATCCAGATCAGTAAACAAATCTTTGTCTCCGGTCATATGGAAAGACGCACCACTATCAAGAAACCACACTGAACCCATCATAATTGAGACCAAGCATGAAATCAGCGAAAATTCCAGCTCAAACTACGAGGCTAAGGCCTCTCCAGCTGCAGATCTAGTATTTTGCTTATTTTTCTTCTTCTGTGGACAATTAGTGGCATAATGTCCTTGTTGCTGACAGTGAAAGCACTTCACCTTGGACATGCCCTGCTTCTTGCCTTTCGCACCGGATTGAGAGCCATTCTTATTGCTCTTCCCTTTCCTTGCTTTGGCAGCCAAAGTGAAATTTTCTTCATCTTCATTTTTTGATGAAGATCTGTCCCTGGTACTCCGCCTTATCTCCTCCTGCACAAGATCCGACCAAAGTCACTCCCATCCTGGCAGTTTCTCCCGACCATTGATAGAGTCCTCATAGGAATGCCAACTCTTCGGAAGCCCAAGGAGAGCCAAGCTCACCAAGTCCTCTTCATCTACAGTAACCCCCACACTTCCCAGCTCATCCCTACACTGAACGAACTTCGTGAGGTACTTGGGCATACTCTCGACCTTCTCCATTTTAATCTTCCTGAGTTTATCCTTGAGCACCAACTTCCTCTAGTTTCTCTTTCTTTGGAACAAGTCAGTCAAAGTTTTCCACATCAAGAATGGAGAAGCTTTACCATGAAGGTTGGACACTATATGATCCTTCACACCTTCCAATAGAATCCTTTGACATTTTTTTGTCTTCTTTTTCCATGCGTCAAGTGCGGCAGCATCGCTAGAAGCAGGTTTTGGAATTTCTACATCTATGAACTCCTTCAACCCATTATCCTCCAGCACCGCCTCCACCATGTCCTTCCATGCAACATAATTCGAGCTGCCCTCAAGGGCATACTCCAATCGCAATCCATTGAAAGACATCTCAACTTTGACACCAAGAAAACACTGCTGCAAATTCAAATTCCACCATCACAAAACTCAACCGCTTCAATGCTTTGCAATTTCTCCAATGATCAATATCGCTCTAATACCATGTAGAAATTATATAACTAATGCGTTATACATCCAAGATTCTCCTGATCACACACTATTTGACTTCATGCACAATACATAATCTCTTCTACTATTGGTCATCACTTGCGGAAATTAAATCAATTGCATGCACACATTGAAACCATAAAAATTCACACATATGAACACAATGTTTTAACGGGAAAGCCTGAAGCTAAAAACCCCAACTATCTGTATATAATATATGTGATAGAGATCATGTAACAATCCTCATACAAAGCTGATCATGTCAAGCTCTCAGTACAATACAATCGCTACACACTAATCAGGCCCGATCTAGCAAATCCATGCACCGATCTTTGCCACCTGCTAGCCTGCCTCTACTATGAAATCCCTGCTGAATATTGGCTCTGAATGAACTCGAATTGGTCTAGCCTTGATCATGCAATCCTCATTGGCATCTCCATCAATGTGTGGTTCAAACTCATGCAACACTATGGTCATAACTGATAGTCAACCCACTCTTTCGCCTACCTCTCCACTGGTCTCCACTGAAACTGTCCATGCACTGTAGTTAACTAATGTATTCTTCAGTTGATTAATGAGTTAATAATTAGTGAATTAATTAATAATTAATTCACACCACTCTCACTAGTGTATCAATCAGTTAGACTAGATACAACTAGCTCAACTATGTTTAACTAAGTTAAACTGAACACAACTCCACCAACTACCTCAATAACTCCACCAAACTTTGTCACATGAGTTCTAACTGAAGTCTCCATGCAATAGCTCCACTTAACCCTTAGGAATAGCGTAATTCCTTCTGTCAGCTCCTGTGCCACATCTGTGCACTTAACTGAAGTGTTCCAAGAGAATAAGATAATGTTTATAGTCCAAATATTATTAAGAGCTAATAATATTCGACATATCTATTTTTAGACTGGAAATCTAAAAATAGATTTCGCCCAGTATGTCTACAAATAGAAGTCCATCTATTTTTTCCAACTTGACCAACCATCCACAAATAGCATCCTGCAACTCATAGAATATGATCAACATGTCTAAAAATAGACTTGCGCCAAAAATAACCTGTGGGCCCACTTAGTGAAGGCAACTCTTTTCACTAAGCTCATCATCTTGTTGCAATCTCAACAACAAAAGCATATTTCAGCCCACAATGGAATATTTCCCCTCCCTTGGGTCACTATCCACCATGTACCAAGGGAGCGAAGGAGGTTTGAAATCTCACCTATATAAACCCTCAAAGAGATGAACAATGGGTGAGCACAAGGTTATGCTAGCCAAAGTTGCCCAAGAAACACTAGCTGTTTGTGTGAACCAAGGAGCAGGAGCCGAAGAAGAGGACTCAATTGTTGGCCACCCAACAATTTCAGTCCATTGTAGTAGAGAGAGAGAGTTGAACTACGTCAGAAGGCAGAACTTGAAGGACAAACATCCTTGCGTCGGGTCCTAGATCCTTTTTCTAGGCCTTTCGGCAAGTGGGTAAGATTTGTATTCATTCCAAGCATTCAATGAGAAGAAGGCCATTGAGCCATTGTTTACCTTGTTATTGTTTATAACTCTCTATTTAGCTTCTTTCTGTGTTTTTAGTTTTAATTTTTAACAGAGCATACTTAAGTGTATTACTTCATTTTAAGTCTTATACTTCTGAGCTCCCCCAAGATACTGCCTGTTACTTATGGTTTAGAGAAAATACCACATTCTCTAGATGCATGCGATTTCATACACCCATGTCTCAAATCCACCACAACAGGATTGGCGACTCCACTGACGTGTTTCAAGTTTATGTGGTTGTGCCATTGTTTACAGGAGACCCTTAGTCTATGCTGGAGTGGAGCTAACAGTACTCTGACCCATCTTGTAGTCCTTAGACTCACTGAGGTGACAGACTGAAGAAGGAAGCTCCTAATTTTTTTTTACTTGCAGGAATTTTGCGCGTTGTTTCTACACACAGACGAGTAGGGCGCGCGTTCAGGAGTGACCTGCGTGCAGGAAGGCGCACCTGTCAGAAATTTTTGAGCGCAAATTGCAGAGAGATTTTTTCTCCCTATCCGCTGCATTTTTTTTGCTTGTAAGTGTGTTGGGCAGCCCCTAATGTATCTGCCAACACCTGTGTTGATACCCCACAGCTTCTGAAAACTGATTTTTGCTGCTTTTTGTAGGCATTTAGTTACTTTTCATTTAAAGTTGGTTTTTTGCAAAAAGTGTTCACATAGTTTAAGTAGGGGGCGAATTAACCATTACTTTCTGAAAAATTTATGTTTTTTGCAAATTCCGATATGCACACTTAGTCTAACTAGTCCAAGTAATTGGCTCATGACCACACATGCATAAGCTAGTGTAGAAATTGTTTAGTTTAAATTTCAATTTTTGCATTTAGGAAATTGCGGGACTAGGATTGAGTCACAAGTTAGAGTAAGTAATCTCTGATGTATTTGCGCCATTGGGTGACCCTAGATAGACATATGAACACTCTACATTTTTTATTCGCCATCTCCCTTTAGTCACTCACATAGACTAATTAGGAGGTTTTGGAAGCGGCCCATTATCCGCAAATGATTTTTATTTGGGCAAGGAACAACGTCACATAGTTTAACTAGGGGATATTTGTAATGGATCACCGATACCCATATGTTCAAATTATGACATTATTGACCATACACTCACACACATTCACCCACTAAGAAAATAAAGCCACCTAAAAATAACTTAAACCAACGCACTAAATTCTCCCCACAAGGGCCACAAGAGAAATTATAGCTTAAGTTAGGATCAAGGGGAGTAGGCATCCAATAAGCTGCCTTGATCACGCTTCAAATTTGAAACAAAGAACTTGCATTTTTAGGGAGCTTAAAATCCACCTATCAGCCCATGGAAAAGAAAACCTGAGCACAGCAGAGACCCAATTCAGAGGAGGTTAGGCTTAGGCGCAGTGCGTGCGTTATCAGTTGGGGCTACCTGACCCGTCTGATACTCGGTACTGTTAGCTGATTACCAAGAAGCCCAAGACTCAAATGCTCACGTGGGACAGTGGTTCTTAGTGGCCAAAACTAGGGCATCCTTTACCCTATAGGTGACGGTGCAGGCAAGCGCCAAACCCTCTACCCTTACCTTGGTTGATTCTCTTCAGCTGACTAGGGACGTCACTAGTTCTTTCGAGATGTTGTTCCAGCACTCGCAAGAAATCCTCTCAAGGCCCAGTTACTTTTGAGAGTGTGAGGACATTATTAGGTCTTCTAGTATTTTTTAGTATCAAGCGCAAACAAACAAAACCATTTTTTGCTTGATTGATCACATAGATTAAATTAAAGGAAAATAATTTTGTTTTTGCTTTGTTTTATGTATGTGGCCATAGATTTGTCATGATAATAGACTTAATCCCCTCAAAAAAATTTCCAAAACCTAACCTAGATGACCCTCAAAAGGTTTCAAAGGAACCTCGTCGGTCCAGGCATCTTTTGGACCTCCCCCCATTAACGGGAGAGGTTCCAAGTCTTTCTCCACTTAGGCGTCAAAGACGGAACATTGCCTCAATGGTTGGTTACTCCTTTCTGGGAGCAACCTTTGTTGGGAACCCTAATCAGTCTCCCAACACCACACCGCACATCACTCCCCGCTCGTCCCCTAGGGGGCAGAAGAGTGCATCCCATATGGGAAGCCAGCTGAATTCACAACCGAGTATGTCACAGACTAACCCGCATTCTAACCAGAACTTCGTTTCTTCACACGTTGCCATGGCGTCAACCTCTCAGTCACCCCTCTTAGCAGTGTTAAATCTACCAAATTTAACCAAGCTCACTAATGACCCTATCACGCATGACCCCAATTAGCCTCCCATGCCCACAAGGCTCCCTTCAGACATACCAAAGTTTGAAGGCAAGCAAGTGGAAGACCTAGGGAATCATATAATGACCTTTCACCTATGGTGCTCATCGAATAGCATCATTGACGATACTATTCGATTGAGGTTGTTTCAATGCACTCTCACAAGAGTGGTTGCGAAATGGTACGTCAAGAAACCCCCTGTTTCACACAGAACCTTTAGCGCCCTCGCTACTACATTCCTCACTTACTTTCAGTTACCCATTCACCATGATTCAGGAATGGAATTACTAACTAATTTCAAAAAATCTCCCTCTACCCACATTTCTGAACATCTCTATGAGTGGAGACGGCGTTGTAGCTTATGCAAAGCTCAACTCGACGACCGAGTCCTTTTAGATTTATTCTTGAAAACTATGACGATGGAGATTTCAAAGGATGTGGCGCACCGTAACCCCACATCCGAAGAGGATGCAATCAGTAAAGCCCATCAGCTTGAACTGATCTATACGCAATTAGGGTACATATACAATATCCGGCATAACGCCCCGCGCCTGCAATATTATCAAGAATTTCAAGGCACGTCAAACTCTGCAGATAGACTTATTGGGTCAATGACCCGAGGGTACCTAGGCAGAAGCAGTTAGAATCCCGGTTACACACATGGGTCTACCCATAACATGTCTCAACCCAGATTTCAAATTCATCATATGCAGCAGCAAAATTTGACTAATGGGACGCCAGCGTATCACCATGGAGGACCTTACCCTCTGGCCGGGGGGACCCAGTACGTAGGAAGAAAAAATAATGAAAGAACTCCCCCCCAACGGCCAGGTGCAAATATGGGACATCGGTATGCTTAGTACCAAGCACATAACCCACCAACGCAGAAGAATGCATAGGTGAACTTTGTGCAGCCGTCCCAAGATCAACCACACCAGTGTGATCAAGAGAATTACCCTCCCAATGTGGTTAAAAGAAAGGTAAAAAAAAAACCCAAAGGGAACCCTGGACAGGGGGCAGTAGTCAACAGCGCCCACCGCGACCCCAGCCTAGAGATAACTTCAACTGGAACCAGAACCAGGAACCAAGCAATGCTCAAAAGCAAGGAAAAAGGCCACCTCTACGAACAAACCATTCTTTTTCGATATGTGGTGAGTACGGGCATTATACTCACCACTGTCTCGAACTCCCTGAGTTTAAAAATTTTCAGAGTAAACGAGGACAAGGAGGATCTTCCCAGAAAACTGCAGTCATGCAAGAACCCTTCCCCCATCAAGGAACGATTAGCACTCAGCAACAAAACCCCAATGATTCCAAGAAAAAAAACCATGAAGTTTACATGGCCAATGAAGAAATGGTTTTTCAAACCCGAAATCACAGCTACAACACCCCACTAGACACCGGTTCGTCAGGAGCTAGTACATCCACGCCAACTGCACCTTTGACCATTCCAAACATTCCTTTGGAACCATTGCCAAAAATGGTTAAAGGGCCTAATAGGCGAGTAGGTAACTACTCCAAAACAGCCCACAATTACAGCATCTTAGACGGTTTAGCCCAGTCACCTGCTGCTATGTCCGCTTTGGAGGTACTACAGTTGCGCCCAAAGCAGTAGAAAGCCCTACTTTCCACCTTAGGCGCTGTCGACCCCGCTGACACATGCATGATGGCTTTTGATTTAGACAAAGCCACCCCTAGGCTTCCCTCCATGGTCGCCTTCTAGATACCATTATCAGTACAGAATATCACTACTCACTGATGTGTCATTGATGAGGGTGCATCTACATGCATCATGTCAAAGAATGTATGGAAGAAGTTAGGATCCCCAGAACTCAAAACCTCGGTAATCACTCTCAGGGCATACGACCGTCGGCCCCGACCCCCATTGGTCTCTTCCAAAATGTACCGGTCTGCTTAGCCGACAAAACAATCCACATAGAAATCAAATTCTTTGACACTCACTTGGATTACAATATACTCCTTGGGCGGAGTTACATGTACGCCATGTCTGCCATAGCATCCTCCATTTTCCACATCATGATGTTCCCCCACGAGGATCAAATCATTACAGTAGACCAGCTGACGCACACTGAAAAGCGTCCTTTGACCAACACAGATATGGTTCTACCTTATGTAGACACAGCCACTGATGGCCTTTCACGGTATCAAAAATATGGCCCTGGCCAATTCAAATCGTCGTCCGTCCTAGGATCCTTCCTAGGAGATCCTCCTATTATCCCTGAGGTATCACCCAATACCACAGCGGCCCCGGTATGCATGATGTCCACGTCAAGCACTAAGGTTAATCAGGACACGGACTCAAATAGTAATGACACCAAGGCATCAGCTACTGCAGCCTCCTTAGTCTATGTCGCCTCTCAAACTCCTTTCCTATACCCACCTCCTGGCTTCACCTCCCAGCTGGTCTTGGCAACACTGGTACTACCCAACATATCATTGGCATTCCTAGTGTGGTACCTCATTCCCCCTCCAGGAATGCCATCTACCAATGTTACTGCATTTTGATTAAAGCCTCCCAGTCCCGAGGAGCCCCAACCTACCCAAGTAGCAATCGAAACTGCCCCCGCAAGGGAATTCCGAGCTGCGAAACCGACGACCATAATAAATAAAATTTCCAAGAAAGGAAAGAAAGTGTTGACCCCCACCATGCAGAGGGAGTCATCAGCCTACGCTATATGTGATGTCACAGGACACCCTACTCACATATGCCTGGAGTTGGACGAATTAAAACCACTCCTTGGCTGCAAGGCAGGCACCTCAAAACGGCATTCCCATAAAAAGGAACTTGCCACCAAAAGCACAGGAAAAAGCTGCATACCAATCACACATGTGTCCTCTATGACACCTATGGGCACTATACCCACCACTATCCAGAAATACCATGGTATCGAGACGCCTTGCACGCAATTGAGCGATCCTATCAAAAGGATCCCTCCATCCAGGCATCTGGAAATGAACCGCATACCATATGGTACCTACAGGAGGAACGAAGGTCACCAGATCGACAACCATTTTTCCCTCCTCCACCCAAGCCACCATACACCAACCAGGGAAAAGGAAACTTTGTTGCCTCGTCTTCTTGAGATTCAGGCACATTGATTACTGCAGACGGTTTGATCGAGTCTTTGGCCCAAGCTCACCTAGGCAGCAATAATCCGTATTCAGAGAGATCCTAAATGGGGGGCACTAACCGGAAATGCCCTCCCCTATGATCTTAGTCTGGGGTCAACCACAATTGAAATCAAAACTAGGAGCCAAGTAACAGCTCCCAAGCAAACAAAGGCGATTCCACACATTCGCACTCCTGAAAAAATTAAATTTTCGATGCGGATAGGTATGCACCCTCCCATCTTCCTTTCCAAAATTCATGCTTTTAAAAATAATACTAAATAAAAGAATATTCTCTCACTTGAGGTAGTTGTTTTTATAGGAAGAACCCGCAAACCATTCACAACAATCACCACCAAAAGTTCCGGAGCAGGTATCATTCTACCCTCAGCATGATAGAGTCCCAAAAACTTTGCATATCCTAACATCATTTATCCATCAGAAATAAACCCTAAGGTCCTCACACCCGGCCACGTTTATCATCACCTCACCCTGCATATGATAAACGTCCTCGATGGTCGGCAGAGCCTCCCCTCCATGGCGATCGTCATCTCAAGTAGACCATACATCACTCCACAAAGTGATGCCATGGACATACCATTTAGTCCAAGAAGCACCTCATGCCCATCCATATATCATGCATAAGGTCAAGTTCACCATTCCAACTCAACCCCGTTCCTGGATGGCCAGGTTGTACAAGCAGAATGAAAGCGCTCCTCCGCGCACCGCATTTTGCCCACCATACCTCCATCAAAATTGTTGTGGAGGTAAATCCCCTATGTGGACAAAGGCGATCCCTACTAGCCCAAACCGGGTCTAGCAACAATCGTCACACACTATAGTGCAGGTTCCTAATTGCAAATAAACCAACTAGCGATGAAGGCTTACCTAGAATCCAACGCTATCGCTTGTAGAGAAAGTAGCGCTCCCGTTCCTTAGCTCCGACAGATCACGATCCTCACGATCTCCGTGATCAGACACCTGCACAGGCAAGAAACAAAACAAACGCAAGTGTAAAATCCAGTATATGCAACTATATGTCAGTCAGAGAAGACATAACTCATCATCATAATCAACAACAAGAGTGGAACCATAACCAATAGTTGTTTATCATTAATCAATCAAAGGAGGATACAACCTGGCTCTGACGCTGAATTCTCCTTCGAAAGGTCGCCAGCAAAACATGTCTCGAAAAAGCCTGTCGGGGATGGGACAAGCCTCTCTCTCCGGATGTCTCGACAATAATATCCTTTCTTGGATTTGGCCTTAAGGGAATGAATCAAGGCTCTTGCAGCATTAGGCTCTGATGGCTCTTGGGAACTAGCTTGCAAAGGAGATGAGCAAGCTTTTATAGATGGAGGAAGGGGAGTTGGGATCCCTATAATCATGGGATTGGCCCTATCCTCAAGGAAGCTTCCATGAGAGGTGGCAAACAACTTCCTCTACATGGAGATCCGGATCCAAACCTTCCAACTCGAATTAGATACTAGTTTAGGAATTGGTTGGGACGAAACTTCCACCATTTATTTTTTTAAAACACTCCTTAAAATGGCTGGCGCGAGTGCCACTCTGAGACAGAGCACCAATTGGCGCACCCTCTTTGAAGGATTTCCCCCATTGGCGTGGGTAATGAACTGGCTGACAGCGCTAATGCAAAAAGGGGTGTTTTTAGGGTTTTTCACAAGGAGTTGTCTTCAGGGAAATGAAAGCTCATGTTCAGAGGGATGTCATGAAAGTGTTTTCAAGTCTCGTCTCTGCTCACAGGTCACGGAATGAGCCCTCCAATGTGCGGGATGGGGAATGGCAGGGATGGTGAAAAATTGCTGTGTAACAGATGCCCCCTAAAGCATGAGGCCCGAAAGAGAGAGAGGGGTGAAATTCTTTACGAGAACATGTCCAACTAAAAACACCGCCGTCGGAAAACCTGCGTAGAGAAGTACAACTGATAGCTCAAATACATGATATATATGTGGTATGGGCGCAACCATCTGTAAGAGAGTATACAATAATCGCAATCCAAGGCATGGGCGCAGCCATCCAGTGCGGATCGATAAATAGACTCAGGCATGGTCGCAGCCATCTAATCAGTGAGTCATGTAACTAATCATAATAATCCACAAATCGCAACCTAGATTGTAACAGACATAAATTCAGGGTCTTGCGCTCCATCTCGACCCGAACAGAGTACAAGTTCAAGCATGAGAATATGTGAGCTGAAGTCGAACATGCAAGAACATCGTTTGATTACCAGCCAATGATGAAAGTTGTTAACAGACGTGAGAGGTACCACCAATAATGACAATGGTTCTCAAGGTACTATAGGTACAATCTACGGCATGCGAATCAGTGAGCTGGTGTTGAACACCCGCAGAATCACTCAATCGGAGGCCAATGATGAAAACCTCACGTCGAACGCGAAGAACCTGCCATTGAGGCATGTAGGCTCCAAGGTACCAGAAGGGAGTCTCTAGATCAGCTTCCTGGATAATGAGCTGAAGTCGACAGGAAGTGACCTTGATCGAAGGTGGGCCATAGTGTTTCCCACATCATCGACACGAGACAGAGGAACATAATGTTTTTTGTGAATCAGGATCAGATGAGAATTAGAGGAAGGTTGGAATTTTGCAGAGGTCAACTTCTCTTGAACATCTGGCGGCACGACAGTGAGTTTGGCAGTATTTGACATCAATCAGATCAGAGGTCATGGTGATGGGGCAAAGAGAAGATGAGAGGTCAAAAGGGATTACCCAAACCCACTGAGGCAAGTGAAAAATGAGATGAGATGCCCCCAACCTAACACAAATGTAGAAAAGTGCCATTTTCAAGAGTGACATACTGTCGACACGACAATGATGCTAGTTCCATTTTTCCCCCACCATTTCGGTGAGTACCTCTTTATTTTTACACAAGCTTGAAGAGGATACCATATTCTTGTCATATAAGTCCATCCTAGTACATTTAACGAGCCCTGGGAAGGAGAAACTCGAATATCATCATTATGACTGAATCCAATGTCATCAAGGTTTAACGAGTCTGACAAAGGAAGAAATTGGCGTCTTTTCATGTTTAGAGAGTTTGAAAAGACAGCGGAAAAGTAAACTCCAACGGTCCCTTTTCGTAAATAGTTCCACAGATCCGAAAAGGTAGAAAACAATATCTGAGAAAACCTCCTAGTTGCGATAGGCTAGGGTATTCCTTTTTCGTAAATAATATATCCCATTCTGAAAAAGGGGTAAACGTATACTGGGTAGATGTCGTTTCGCAGCCACTTTAACGAGATCAAAATGACAAGCAACTCGACAATATTTTCATGTTTAGAGAGTCAGAAAAGAGCTAAAAGATGACTCTTCCTGGAGGAACGAGTGGTATAAAGGGTAGCAACTGGTTCCGGTAATGGTGGAACTGCTCAGAACAAGTAAATATCAAGAGGCTGGCTAACAAGACCACTCATCGCAGCAGTTCCTTAGGAATGGGTAAAACAACCAAGTGAAGGCATATGATCGGCCAAGCAGATAGTGACGATGGAGTGAGAAAACCAAGGCTCATCTGGCAAAAATAGGCTGATAAAATGACAATCACAAGAGGTAAAATGGGAATGGTTTCATTTTTACACAAGCTTGAAATCAGGAAACTCTGCTTGAAGTTGGTTTCATTTTTACACAAGCTTGAAACAAAGATAAACTATGCTTGAAATTGGTTTCATTTTTACACAAGCTTGAAACAAAAATAAACTATGCTTGAAAGATTAAGCATGCCCCCAGCATGGTGACTCAATTCGAGGTACATGCCCCCCAAGCTTCAATCCATATGAAAGACAGATGGAGTGAAGGTTCAAGTTACGAGATCAAGAAGAAGACTTAACTGGGATTTTACGAGAACTTATCAAAGACTCAAATTGAATAGGAACGTGTTTCATTGTTTTAACGAGGTTGACGCATTAAGAGAACTATCCTCAGATGACCTTGTTTCATTTTTTAAGGAGCTTGACACAAGAAAATGAACTGTGCTCCAACGACCTCATCAGAATGAAAAAGAAGCAATTGCTTCCAAGAGTTCCACTCCTGATGGAAGGAAAACATTTCGGAAATCAGGACCCAATGCCCCCAGCACAATATGCACGACAGCATCATCACTTAGTATAGGCACGGGGTAGGTAGCCACATAGTTGACCTACGATGGGGCAGATACAACGGGTGGATAAAAACCAGGAAGGGATGATGGCGGGCCAGCTGCCACATCAGGACCAAAGAATGAAAGCTGGTCAATGGTCACGATCCGTCCTTCATGTGGAAAATAGACCACACGAAAAAGGGAGGAGACAAGCGCTCCCATGGCATAGGTGTAATCGCGCCCCAAGAGCAGATTGAAGTCCAAGGGGCCTGGAACAACCATCACGTCCATATGGACGGTTTTACCTCCCAAAGTAACAGGTAACCTTGGAAGGATCCCTAAGGGTTGACTTGTTCTTCTGTTGAATGTCAACAGATTCTGCGTAACGGGGCGCAAGCGGCGGTGAACCGAAAGCTTGCCAAGTAGCTAAGATAGAACACTAACATATGCACCTTCGTCTATAATGGTGCTGGGTACGACCAGACCAAAAGCCTGTACTGTTATCTCGAAAGGCACATAAGACGGGAGGCGGTATCCTGTAAATCGATTCCAATCAAAGGAAGCGACCAAACTACTCGGAGGGGCTACCATCGAACTGATATGGTCTTCCCATGGTGTTACGATAGAAGAAGGAGCATCCTCCAGGACCTCCATCTCGAAGGTGGGAGGGGTATCCTCCGGGACCTCCATCACGGGAGGCGGAGGAGCAACTTCTTGAGGTATAGGGATAGGAGAATATTTCTCCAAATCCGAAGAATCTGAAGAAATAAGAAGAACCTAAGAGATGTGAGATCCACTCTCAACGAAAAAGACTTGGTGCACCGCAGACAGGGCTAGTTCAACCGATCCCACGACCAATGGTTGGTCGGGAATGGATTCTTGAATTTGAATTTCCGAGGGAGCGGGATCGACCAAGGATGACTCTTGACCAATCATGGCATCAGTAGGTGGAAGACTCAAAGAAAGTTGTTTGTAACCAGCGGGAAGGCATGGTGTAGAAACAGTCGGGTTTTCCAACACTCGCTTGGCTTCATCCATATAAGGACAAAGGTGAATGGCATGGTTCCCTTCACACAACTTACAGGGATTGGTAATCTTACCCTGCTTCTTAGGAGCCTTACCAACACCAGTTGAAGACGTGCCCCCAACTTGACTCTCGGAAGCCAAAGGCAATGGCAGACGACCGCTGGACCATTCTTCAAGCACCTTGGGAATGCCAAGACAATCTCGAAGAAGATGGTCTCCCATGCACAACATGCAAGGGAACTTGACTTTCCGCGGAGGGTTGGAAGGTTTATCAACGGAAGGCTTCTTAGGCGCAATAACCGCAGAGCTAGCCTCTCCTTTATCTAACTTCTTCTTCTTTTTCTTCTTCTTCTTCTTCTTAGCCACCTGGTTACTCGAATCCAAACTTTCACCAGGCGAAGTAGAAGGGGAGGACGCAGAAACATGCGAAGAAGGGGAGAGGTCCGCCTTGGAATCAACATGATGTTGTTCAAGTGGAGGAACTAATTGAACAGTAGCCGAGAAATTCGGGACCACAGAGGTTGAAAACAACCAAACAGGTAACCCAACAGTTAACCCAGGAAGGGATAACGTTGCCATATAAGGAGTGCCAACATTTCCAAAAGGAGGAAAAGGACTAGGATTCCCTTCAGAGGGGATTCCTTGGTTGGTGAAATCCGGAAAAGTTGCCATCGGAACAACTTAAAACTGCACACGGGCTAAAACCAAGGCACACAATCAAATGGCCAACAAGCAAATTCTAACAGGGCGTGTGATCGCAGGTGATTTATTTTACCACATTGAAACTTAGAAACTTCACCATTACATGTTTTAAGAGTCGAGAAATGGATGAAAGGTGACTCTATCTCTTTCAGTTTTGAAACAAGCGTGAAAGGACAAGCGCTTGATGATCTTTTCAAATTTAAAGAGTCAAAAAAGATCGAAATGACTACTCTGGTAATCTAGGCAAAGGGTGTACCAAACAATCGTGAACTGCAATATACACCTTGGTTTCAAAATGAAAGAGAAATAAACCAAAGACTTAACGTACGTGCAGGCAATCTCCCCGAATGTTGTGTCTGGTGTATCACGGGTATAGGGCGGCAGACTTGGCTTCCTATGGATAAAGGATAGAAACCTAGTGGGGTCTCCCTTTATATACGTGACGGTACGGGGAGCACAAGTCTGTACTAGTGCTGTCTAAAGCCAAGAGGCGAACGACAGCTACTAGGTTTAAAGACGTCGAAACACGTCTCTAGCCTAGACCTCTAAATATTGCGTTAATGTTTCAATGCTGCCTTAGTGTAAATTGAATAAATTTTAATGTTTATCTTCAATTACGTTTCAGTTTTAAGGCCCTACTGTATGTCATCTGACAATCTCCTATATGCAGTTATATGAGAAAAGAAAAATTTTCAATTCGATGAATGCTATCTAGTTAAGGGAAGAGCTTCAAACAATGATGCAACAAACAGCAATACTTAAAATGAAACTTTTTCCAAACTATATGACTTTCACTATCCAAAATTAATTCCAAACATTCAACGATGCGAATAATGCAATGTAATCTATGCAAAATCCTATTTTTCGAAAACTACGCAATTGTAATCTATGCACAATTTCCTTTTTCTTTTTCAAATGATAAGAATGCACTCAATGCATTTTTCGATGAAATCATAATCTACTTAATGCATGCTTTTAATGAAAGAGAATGCACTCAAAGCGACTTTTAGCTTTCAATCATTAAACAATGTGATCTAAGTTCAATGATAAATCTCAAAAAACACTTTTCAATGCAATGTGATCTAATGCATTTTAACGAAAAGCAAACTATGAGACGAAAACTAAATGAACGCAAATCTCCTTATTGAAGGATGAATGCAAAAGGGATGCAAACAAATACTAAGAATGCAATCATTGTTTCAAAACACTTTGTAACGAAATTCCTCAAAATGCAACAAGACATATGAGATCAAACACAAAGAGGACCTCCAAAGCATGAGATCAAAACAAGGCATTCATTCCCTTTTACATCAAAAAATCATGGAGAGAAGACATTTCAAAGAATGAGCAATGTAATCTATGCTCATACAGTGAAAATACAAAAAGGGAAAGACACACTAGTGAAGGATTTAGGGAAAAAATCTCAATTTTCACACACCCTGAAATTGGCACGACTTTGTCATTGACAACTAGCGCCAACTGGCGCAACTTGCTCACTGACAACTAGCGCCAATGGACAATTGGCGTGGGTTGCTAACTGACAACAAGTGCCAATGCCTAAAAATGAAAAAACAAAGAATTTCTCCCAACCAAGACCAGACTCGCCACTTCAAGAAGAATCTCCAAGACTCAAATGAACCATGTAATCTAGGCTCAAAGTGAGACAAAGCAGAATTCGAATGAAGAAGAAGCCAATCACTCAAATAATGCAATAAAATGATAGACAACCACCAAATGAATGCAAAGAAGCAATCACAAGGTTGACTGGACAGATAAACACCAAAAACTCCCAATGGAGGCTCGACACACAAGAGCACCTAAATGCCCTAGGGCTAGAATGTGAAATCGATGGAAACAGGCAAACAACCAAAGGATGAAGGTCACAGCCAGTCAAACAAGGCTCCAGAACACTCAAGCAGTCGAAAAAACAAGACCAAACACACTGATCAAGCTTAGGAAGCTCAGAACAGAGCAAACCCTAGTACCTCACAAGATTGGCACGACTGTGAGGCTGAAACTAGCGCCAAAAACGAATTGGCGTGGGTAATACACCAGCAACCTGCGCCAATGGGCGTGACTGTCAGGATGTAAAGCGCACCAGTCGAGTTTTCTATGGAAAAATTAAAAAAAAGGTAATCCAACAAGCAGACCAGTGATGATCAAGCTGACCAAAAGCCAAAATCACAGAAAGAGCCAGCCAAAAGAGCTGATCAAGCAAGGAGAATCGAGAAACAACCGAAAAGACAAGACAATACTCCAAATGTTCGGTTTACAAACTAAACCAGAGATTGACTAAAGCAGCTTTGATCTACTTTGCAATTGAATAGCAAGAGCATTTCGAAGGCTATCTGGCTAACTTCAAGCTCCGTCTATAGCTTATAAAACAAACAACAACAAGCTAGACGATCCCCAGCGGAGTCGCCAATTTGTTGTGGAGGTAAATCCCCTTTGCGGACAGAGGCGATCCCTACTAGCCTAGACTGGGTCTAGCAACAATCGTCACACGCTATAGTGCAGGTTCCTAATTGCAAATAAACCAACTAGCGATGAAGGCTTACCTGGAATCCAACGCTATCGCTTGTAGAGAAAGTAGCGCTCCCGTTCCTTAGCTCCGACAGATCACGATCCTCATGATCTCCGTGATCGAACACCTGCACACGCAAGAAACAAAACAAACGCAAGCGTAAAATCCAGTATATGCAACTATATGTCAGTCAGAGAAGACATAACTCATCATCATAATCAACAACAAGAGTGGAACCATAACCAATAGTCGTTTATCATTAATCAGTCAAAGGAGGATACAACCTGGCTATGACACTGAATTCTCCTTCGAAAGGTCGCCAGCGAAACACGTCTCGAAAAAGCCTGTCGGGGATGGGACAAGCCTCTCTCTCCTGATGTCTCAACAATAATCTCCTTGCTTGGATTTGGCCTTAAGGGAATGAATCAAGGCTCTTGCAGCATTAGGCTCTGATGGCTCTTGGGAACTAGCTTGCAAAGGAGATGAGCAAGCTTTTATAGATGGAGGAAGGGGAGATGGGATCCTTATAATCATGGGATTGGCCCTATCCTCAAGGAAGCTTCCATGAGAGGTGGCAAACCACTTCCTCTACATGGAGATCTGGAGCCAAACCTTCCAACTCGAATTAGATACCAGTTTAGGAATTGGTTGGGACGAAACTTCCGCCATTTATTTTTAAAAAACACTCCTTAAAATGGCTGGCGCGAGTGTGACTCTGAGACAGAGCGCCAATTGGCGCGCCCTCTTTGAAGGATTTCCCCCATTGGCATGGGTAATGAACTGGCTGACCGTGCCAATGCAAAAAGGGGTGTTTTTAGGGTTTTTCACAAGGAGTTATCTTCAGGGCAATGAAAGCTCATGTTCAGAGGGATGTCATGAAAGTGTTTTCAAGTCTTGTCTCTACTCACAGGTCACGGAATGAGCCCTCCAATGTGCGGGATGGGGAATGGTGGGGACGATGACAAATTGATGTGTAACAAACATTAATCCATCTGTGACATCTTCCACTTCATCAACCTCACACATGAGACCAGCCAATGGGACCCCTACCCCCAGCAAAACACCGTCCTCACAACATCAAGTGAGCAACCCTCTTTCATGTTTTGAGGTACTCGTCTCTGTGTTTTGTACAAACCAAACCCCATTATTTTATTCTTTTTGCATAAAAAGCACAAACAATGCCCTTCGCCTCTTCGCCCTCATATTGCACTTTTTCCTCCCATGGCAGTAGTCCCCCATTGCCCTTGGTTGAAGTATTTCATACCCTCCATGCACGCACCATTACGACAATCATAACCGGTTCATACCTGCCCTAGAAGTCCTACCGAATCCAGGGATTTTTTCCCTTCAGAAATACCTATGACTGCCGCCAAGCTACTCAATTTATACTTCGACCTCGGGCCACTGAATCCCCATCATCCGTGTTCAGCCACCGCTCACCAACATGCCTATGTTAAACCCATTATGGTTCGGTTAAGGCTTCCTTTTTGTCAACATCAACACCTCTTTTCCAAAAATGAAGTGGTACCTTGGATGACCCCTCCCCATGTAAAGGGGTATCCTCGAGTGGCACTATGGGAGACATCATTGTCCATAGATGTCATCGATCCTCTTGAAATTCAACTATAGCAAAAGCTTTCATGTCACGATGGTATCATACCTTACAACCATTGCACTTTGATCAAGATCCATCTAAGACCCTTGCCTTTATAAGCGTCTCTGACAACAATTCTTACACAGGAAGGTCCCAGCCAGTACATATACGTACATTGCACAGTGATCTGCCATGCCAATATTATGCATATGGGTACCACATTCCACCTATTTTCAAATAAAAAACGCCCCTAAGGGCGTCAGCAATCGTTGTCAACAACCACCAACATCACTACCATAGTAGTGACACAGAAAGCACATGTACCTGTCAATTTTGTTTAACTAGCCATAGCATCACGAGCATGGGACATGCCCGCCTCGTTGAAATTTTGCAAATATGTTGTATATTTTTTCTACTTGCAAGGGGTCCCATAGGCAGTGGTTATCTTGGACCTAGTGCAAGATGTTGTCCTTCTACACACATGCCTCGCTCTCTCTCTCTCTGCGTATGATACAAATGGAAACTGTTGTGTTGTATTGAAATGATAAGGCTTCTTCCTAGACCTCACACATTAGGGGGCAACTGTTAACACTAGAAAATCGTACATCAAAAAATGACATCAAGTAATGTCGAGCCCAAGGATTTATAGGACAAGGATACATTATGGAATCAAAAATATTAATAATCTCCAAGGTTTGGAGCAATTCAAGATTGAACTAGTCATAAATGCCCAAATTTGCGCGTTTTCCTTCGAGAAGAGCGCCTTCTATGCACACTGGAACTCGATAAGCGCACATTCCTGGAAATGGAAAAAAGTCCCTTTCCGAGACCACAAGCAAGCAAATGACAGTTTCTCCTTACGTGAAAGCCGCCTAAGGATAGCACCAGTGCCTCCTTAGGCCTTGTGTGAGCACACAAAAGCATATTTCAGCCCACAATGGAATATTTCCCCTCCCTTGGGTCACTATCCACCATATGCCAAGGGAGGGAAGGAGGTTTGAAATCTCACCTATATAGACCCTCAAAGAGATGAACAATGGGTGAGCACAAGGTTATGCTGGCAAAAGTTTCCCAAGCAACATCAGTTGTTTGTGTGAACCAAGGAGCAGGAGCTGAAGAAGAGGACTCAATTGTTGGCCACCCAACAATTTCAGTCCATTGCAGCAGAGAGAGAGACTTGAACTGCGTCAGAAGGCAGAACTTGAAGGACAAACATCCTTGCATTGGGTCCTAGAGCCTCTACCTAGGCCTTTTGGCAAGTGGGTAAGATTTGTATTCATTCCAAGCATTCAATGAGAAGAAGGCCATTGAGCCGTTGTTTACCTTGTTATTGTTTGGAACTCTCTATTTAGCTTCTTTTTGTGTTTTTAGTTTTACTTTTTAACAGAGCATAGTTAAGTGTATTACTTAATTTTAAGTCTTATACTTCTCAGCTCCCCCCAGATACTGCCTATTACTTATGGTTTAGAGAAAGCACCACATTCTCCATATGCATGCGATTTCGTACACCCATGTGTCGAAACCACCACAACAATGTGTTTGGACCTGTGTCAGTTCCATCACTGGGTAAGTCTGTGTACTATGTTTCATTCATAGATGACTTCTCAAGGAATACATGGATATATTTCTTGAGGAAGAAATTTGAATTCTTTGACAGATTTAAATAATTTAAGGCTCTGGTGGAAAACTAGACAGAGAAGAAGATAAAGGCGCTGAGGACAGATAATGGTGGGGAGTTCTGCAAGAAGGAATTTGAATAGTTCTGTAAGAAGTGTGGTATAGCACGACAGAAGACTACTCCATACACACCTCAGAAAAATGGAGTTGCAGAAAGAATGAACAGAACACTGATGGAAAAGGCAAGAAGCATGCTCAGTGGTACCGGGTTAGGACAAGAATTCTCGGCAGAGGCAGTGGAGACCATGTTACTTGGTTAATAGATCACCTTCATCAACGTTGGAGGATAAGACTCCACATGAGGTATGGACTGGTAAGAAACCCTCTCTTTCACATCTGAGGGTATTTGGATGTGATGCATATGTACATGTTCCAAAGGAGAAAAGGAGCAAGTTGGATAATAAATCTGAAAGGTGCATCTTTATTAGGTATAAGGATGGTTTAAAGGGTTACAAGCTTTGGAACCCATAAACAAGGAAGGTTGTGTACAGTCAAGATGTGGTGTTTAGAGAGGTGAAATATATTCTTAAACATGAAGTCCTACCAAAGGAACCTGAGAAGATATAGTTTGAGCTAAAGAAGGATGAATCAGAATCTACAACAGAAGAAGACTCAGAAGAGGAAGATCCACAAACTCCAGCTGTGAGAAGATCAGTTTGGGAAAGGAGACAACCAGAAAGCTATAGTCCATCTGCTTTCTGTTCAAATTTTTCTTTAACTATAACTGATGATGATCCCAGAACTGTCAGGGAGGCAGTAGATTCAGAAGATGGAAAACTCTGGAAGGAGGCCATGGTTGATGAAATGGCATCCTTGCATAAAAATGAGGCTTGGGATCTGGTGGATTTGTTGGTTGGAAGGAAGCCCATCGGGATCAAATGGGTGTTTAAGAAGAAGATGAATGTAGAAGGCAAGTTCGAGAAATACAAAGCTCTATTGGTAGCAAAAGGTTATTCCCAGGTGCCGGGAATTGATTTTGGTGATATTTTTTCTCCTGTTGCCAAAGTTACTTCTATTAGATTACTTTTATCTATTGTTGCTGCATTTGATTTTGAGGTAGAACAGATGGATGTGAAGACAACATTTCTTCACAGGGATCTGGAAGAAGATATCTACATTAAACAACCTGAAGACTTTATGGTGAAGGGGAAGAAAGAGCTAGTATGCAGGTTAAAGAAGTCTCTGTATGGGTTAAAATAGTCACCAAGGATGTGGTATCAGAAATTTGATACCTATATACAAGGACTTGGCTTCACCAAAAGCAAGGAGGATCACTGTGTTTATTTTAAATTAATTGGTGACCGTGTTATTTATTTGTTCTTGTATGTGGATGATATGTTGTTGATTGGAAATGACAAAGAAATTATCCAAGATTTGAAGACCCAGCTGTTCTCCAAATTCGACATGAAGGATCTTGGTGCTGCAAACTATATTTTGGGCATGGAAATTAAGAGAGATCAGGTAAAGAGGAATCTCTGGTTAAACCAAAGGAAGTATGTCGAGACTATATTGCAAAGGTTCAATATGCAGGATAGTAAACCGGTGAATGTTCCGATTCCTGTAGGTACAAAGTTGTCTGCTGAACAGTGTCCCAAGACACAAGAAGAAGAGGAGGATATGTCTCGTGTTCCTTATGTAAGTGCAGTGGGTAGCCTGATGTATGCAATGGTCTGTACTAGACTAGACATTGCACATGCAGTGGGAGTGTTGAGCAGGTTTATGTCAAACCCAAGGAAGGAGAATTGGACAACAGTGAAGCGGGTTTTCAGATATTTTTGTGGCACTAGTGATTATGGCTTGTGCTACTAGGGAAGACTAGGATTGGAAAGAGTGTTGGACATTCGTGGTTTTGTTGATGCAGACTGGGCTAGAGATATGGACCAAAGAAGATCTACAAGTGGGTATGTGTTTAGCCTATTTGGAGGTGCAGTCAGTTGGATGAGTAAAAGACAGTCTGTAGTGGCTCTTTCAACCACAGAGGCAGAACACATGGCATCCACTCATGCAAGCAAGGAAGCAGTTTGGTTGTAGAGATTGTGTTCAAGTATGGGGTTGGTGCAGCAAGCTATAAGTATAGACTGTGATAGCCAAAGTGAAATTTTCTTGGCTAAGAACCATGCTTATCATTCAAAGACAAAGCAAATTGATGTTCAATATCACTTTGTGAGATATATGGTTGAAGCTAAAAGGGTGTTGCTGGTAAAGGTGGACACTTTGAAGAATGTTGCAGATGCATTGACAAAGTCTATGAGCACTCAGAAGTTCTCTTGGAGTAGAGAAAAAATGGGTGTTGCAAAGCTGGGCTAATGACTCAGCTCTCCTGTGGCCCCCTGCGGAAAGAAAACAACAAGTGGGAGAATGTTGGGTTTGTGTTATATTCTTTCCATTATTAATCACACGCGGGGGGAGGGTAACATGGGGGGCGATAGCCCCCCCTGTACATTGCGCTAGGCGCAATGTCGGGGTGGTCATAGGGGGGCCGGTAGCCCCCCCTGTCGGGGTGCCCTAAAATAAAAAATTGGTCCTTATTTTCCGGTGGGTGGACCCGCCCATGGTTTTGTGCATGGGTTTGCACATGGTTTTGGGGCATGATGGTTTTCAGCCCTTGGTATTTTGTAGATCTGGTCAACGGAACTACGGTTATGTTCTAATCTAGGGTTAATGGATTTGGGTTTATGTATGCTTTGGCATGTATATATATGTGTTGTAACACTAAAAATATATATAATGAAAAATCAAGCTGGTCGTCTCGATTTGGGATCCAGGGGAAAATCTATGTGTTTATCTGTTTTATGTTTTATGCTCTTGCTATTGTTTATTTTCTATTTTTAAGATTCGTTTGCAGATAATTTTTGTACAGGGTTATAATCTACAAGTCTGAAGGTGCTTGTCATGGTCATCATGGCTTTTTTCAAGAAGCACGATATCATCAACATAGAGGAGAAGAGTAATGAGGACATCAAAAGGCTCAGTGTCCTTGCAATCTGCAGTTTCTAGACACTCTTCTATCTTATCGATGTATATGCTAAAAAGGGTAGGGGATAAGAGACACCCTTGCTTGACATTGATATTACATTTAATGTCTTTAGACCACCCCTTGATGGTCTTAAGCTTGGAAGTGATGGTTTCGTAGAGACGGATCATAACAATCCTTAGCTCAGGAGGGACCATGATCTCTTTAATTCTCTCCCAAATCTTATCACGAGGAACGATGTCGAAAGGTTTTCTAAAGTCCACAAAACACCAAAAGAGATCGACTTTACTATTGTGACATTCCTTCGCAATGATTTTGAGAGTGACAATATGGTCAATAGTCGAGTGATGTCTCCTAAAACCAACTTCCCCTTTAGCTCTTTTGCCCTGGATTTCAAGCCAAATGCTAGGCTTATTTTCTAAAATAAGCTCATAAAGCTTGGCCAAGATGTGGCTGATCTTAATGGTCATGTAGTTAGATGGAACAAATGTTTCCCCATTTTTAAAGATAGGTACAATAAGGCTTTGCGTCCAAAGCTAAGGGAAGCCATGCGTTATAGCCAAATCGAGAAGTTTGTGGAGATGAGGGATGAGGATAGATCTTCCCATTTTAAGGATCTTAGCTTGGTATCCTTCAATATCTTTAGCTTTCCCATTAGAGAGCTTATTAATACCATACTCAATGTCATCCAGAGAGAATACATCCTCCTTAATTGGAGTGGTTAAGGGGGTGCCCATAGTGTGAGGAGAGTCATACAACTTATTAAGGTAGTTGTCTCAGTGCTCTAAGGGTATAGAATGAGTATCTTTGGATTTACGAGTAAGCACATTCCACCAATATTAATATATAATATTTATAATCTATTTAAAATAATTAGAGAATTTTATTTTATTAAATTGTGTTATGTTTTATATTTTATTAATAAAGACCTATCAAATAAATTTTATATTAAGCATGAAATTTATATATAATATTTAAAAATAATATTTTATATTTAATTCATATTCATATATATATATAATTCTTAGAATTCATATTAATAAAATGTTGTAATATCTATTTAAATATAATGATAATTTAATTTAACATTAACTTTTTATCTTCAAAATTAAAAAGAAAAATTATATATATATATATATATATATATATATATATATATATATATATATATATATATATATATCTTTCAGTAACTTATCTTTTAATGAAAAGTTACGAATTTTTCCTTTGTGAATAAATATATATCTTTCATATTAATCACATCTAATGTGGTTCATGTGGTTCATTCTCAAGACAAGGTGAAAAATCCAATCCAAACTTCAGGAATAAATAGTATGGATGCATCATTGCCCCAAGATAGCCATTAGCTAATTAGTTATTAAGGTAAATAATTTTGAAATTGGTTGTTAGGAGATATCTATTAAAATTTTTTATTTATTCAATAAGTTAATATTAATAAATAATTCTCAAATTAGAGAAATAATACCAAAATAAAATTTGGTTACAAAAAATTATTTATAAATAAAGGATTTGTTAGGAGATAATCTATTTTAATTAAAACAATTTTAGTAATAATAAAGATAAAGGATTAAAAATTAGTATCTATCTCTTATAATAATTCATAAATTAATTAAATAGATGCTAAAAGGTTAAGAGGGATTACAAATTATTATTTATAAAGGTTAAGAATAGTTATAAAATAGTACTTATTCAAAGTATTAATGGAAAGAATAAAGTGAGAGGTTTAGGAATAGGATCAAAATATTATAAATTAATAAAGAGCTAGGAGTTTATTTATTCATTTGAAATTTTTTATTAATAATAAAGATATAGGTTTAAGGATGGTTAAAGAACATTAATAATAACTAAAGAAGTTTCTAGGGTTTATTATTAAAATAAGGAAGTAAATTAGAAATTGAAGGAACACAATAGAAGAGAACAATACATAAATAATATCAGGTAATAAAATCAAAGATTTAATGCAATAAGAACCAAGGCGAGAGGGGGATGCATCATATAGAGAGAGCCGAAATCCAACTCTTACTCAATTTCCAACCATCATCCCTATTGAGAATTCCAGCATGCCTCTCAATCTCAATAGCCTCTCTAAGCTTCCTATGGTAGAAGTGACCAACTTTAGCAATGACTTTGGAATCCTCAATACAGACTTGGTGACAAGATTTCTCCACATGTTCATCTAGAGCTTATGTGCGGTAATGATTGTGCCTAATGTCTGCAATATGCTTATGGATTCTTTGTTTAACGGACCGACATGTTTCTTCAATGTAGGGAATACCACAGGAATAAGGAACCACGTAAACCCCTTTCATGTCCTTAGGGCCGATCGGGTCTTTAACAGATCCAAGATAATTTCTAATGGTACAGAGGGGTTTGAATGAAGAGGAGACATTATTCTTTCTAAGGACATGGGAAATCTTGTCTGTGGTCCCTTGGATAAACGAGAGATGAACCTTGGAGATAGGATCCACACGAAAATGTATATAGACTAACCTTAGAGATTTCTTACAATTTTATCCTATATTTCATTTTGAAGTTAATATATCTATACACATAAAAAATATATATAGACTAACCTAATGGCGAACCTTATCTAAACCCCATCAAAAAATTCCACTCGAACCAAACTTGATCATTGTCAAACCCAAATGCGACATTGATTTTTATATTTATTATTATTACTTGACATCTAAAATTATTTTCATAATTTTAATATATATAATTAATATTTTCACAATCGGTATCTAAATTTTATTTTTCATAATTTAATATATATGCATATAGTTAATTTGGTATTTATAAATGTAGGTATATCAATTATTCTTATTCAAGGAAATCAATTAAATTTGGAATAACCAATTAGTATTATCGACTTGAAATATCCTTATTCACTTTTATTATTAACCCGTCTATTTTGGAAAATATTATTGCAAATAAAAAGGAAATTCTATTTTTTCCTAACCTTAAGTATGTTTTATCCTTCATATTGATAGTCGGGCTTGTCTATTCTGTGTGACATTGGTGAAAATTGTGGAAGAAAAAGCTGTGATCCGTCTGTAGTACGATCTCTAAGCGTTATTACCACTGATGGTTCTTATTCTTATGTTACTTATTTTGTCAGGGGAGCTATGGTCAGGCTTCGTGATTACTTCCTTCTTCTTTTTTCAACGGAAAACACAATTGGTTTATATTAAGTACCAGCATAACCATCTTTCACAAATAGATACATCAGTGAGAAAACTACAAGGTTATCCTCCAATCCATTGTTGAGTTAAACATAACATATTAACATACTGCAAATTTCTGAAAATGGACAGAATAGAATTTCAAATAGTGGCTATGCTATTTAAACAAAAACTAAGTTGTAAACGACAAAGTGAGAGGAACTTCTTCTAATTTATTCAGCCTTGTTTATAGTTATGACATAATAACATAAGCACAAAGACCAAAATAGTGGTCCTTAGTGGAAACATATTTCCGCAAAAAAAAAAAAATACTTTGTGCTTTCCTTGGAAGACTTTTTTACCTGCAGAAAACAGAGAAATTAGAAAAATATGACTGTTCCCTTTGCTCCTTCCCTAGCTGCATCTTGTAGCTCATAATGCATCTCACCAAATCTTCCATTTAGGCCCTTTTTAGACATCCTGTCAGCCTCTGTGTTTTTTTCTCTGCATATATGGGCGAAATAAATGGATATGAAATTTTTGCGCATGATCTCTATGCGACCCATCCAGGTAGTTAAAAGAGAAGGATCTAGTGCCAAACCCTTGTTCAGATGCTTGATCAACACTTGAGAGTCCCCAAAAATTGACAATCTCTCTATGCACAGATGGTGTGCAAACCACATCAATCCTCACAATGCCAATGCTTTTGCCCTCATGTTAGTGCCTCTTCCTCCATACCAGTGGATCTTGTAGTGGCAGTTGGGAGATATCATTAGCCACACTCCACAACCACACCTTTGGTTTTGTGCAGCCCCATCAAAGAATCCAGGTTGAAAGCTTATTTCATGTGATTTGATTCTAACTGATAAGTCCACAGGAGGTTTTTCATTAATCTAAATATTTTCCCAAGCAAGAGTTACTTGTTCACTTACTCTCTCCGGAAAACTGGGATGATCTTAAAAAATCCATCTGTTCCTACAAATCCAGAAATACCAGTGATATAAAATGGGCATTTTCTTATAGTGTTTACCTTTTCTAGCCCACCATAAAATACAGCTCTCGGAATTATCGTATAGAGGCATCTCAAATTTAAATTTGTTGCAAAGGATTAGGAACCTCTTAGAAAAATGGAATTCATAAAAAATATGCTTGTTGTCTTCAGCTGCCTGCCAGCAAAGCCTGTAAACACCTGGACCATTAACCCCTCTCCTTTGTAAATTCCTCCATGTGAGATTTATGTCCTGCCATACCAACCAGTAGAAGATGATGAGTTTTTTTTGTACCTTAGATTTCCACATTTCCTTGATCTAATTTGGTATCTCCCCATCCTCCTTATCTTTCATCATAGATGTGTATAAATCACTAATGGTAATCTGACCTTTTTTTAAGTCCCCCCCCCCCACTTTATGCAATCCCCATCTCTGTTTCTATGAAATCCCAGACTTCGTAGGAAATCACAAAAGTGATTCCATCCATCTTCCAAAATAACTGGAATACTGAGTTTTGTAGCCGAGAACCAGTGTGGTATTTCCCCGTGCCATTCCACTATTTGGTTGAACAGAAAAATTCCTTTTCTATGGACGTGAGTTAATAGTTCACAACTTATGTAGGTATCTTGGGATACACCACCCAGCCCAGATTGACCAATATGAATCTGGCCTCCTCACCCAGTTGCCACCTTAGTTTCCCTCTTAGCACTGGCCAAATTTTCCTGAATCCTATCCAAATAGAAGAGCCACACTGCTGCTGTAAGTAATCTCCATTCTATATTTCTTCCACCGATTTATGTTTATAATATTTATAATCCATTATGTCCATCCATATGATGGTCGAGTTAAGACTCCTCCAAAAGGATTTCATCAGTAGAGCCTGTCTGAATGTGTCCAGTTCAATTATACCCCAGCCTCCCAAAGACTTGGGTTTTGCAATATTTTCCCATTTTTCCAAATGATATGAACCTTTCCCCAAGCCTCCATTCTAGATAAACTCTCCCATTAATCCTCTTATTTTGTTTCTGATTTGACGACAGATTATAAATAGGTGAGCCCAGTATATCGATAATTGCTAAAGAACTGCTTGAGTGAAGATCAATTGACCTCCCTTAGTTAACCACTTGCTAGAACAAGTGTTAATTATGCACTGGAATCTGTCCAAAATCCATAGCCAATCTTTGGTAAGGTATTTTGTAGCCCTCCATTGGAAGCCCGGGTATTTTATCCCTTCTTCTAGTTTAGCCACCCGGAATTGAAAGAGGTCTTGAATCTGCTCAATAAACTCCACTGTTCCATCATAGTGATAGAAACATGATTTCCCTTTGTTTGCCTCCATTCCCAACGGCAAACAAAAATTCTCAAAAATCTTACCAAGGATCCTCCAACTTTTTATAATTAGCTTGCTGAATATAAGGACATCATCAACAAAAAAGTTATGAGTAATGTCCCCCTTGTATGAAATTTTTATACCTTTAATTGATCTGTTAGAAACAACACTCTTAATATTGAGGCTCAGGGCATCCATCACAAGGATAAATAGCAAGGGTGACAGAGCACAACCCTACTGCAGCCCCTTGCCCGGTCTGAAGAAATTTGATGCGCTTCCATTGACTAAAACAAACATCTAAGATGAGGTTATGCAACCCATGATCCATTCTATCAATTCACAGAACAACCCAATCTTATGGAGGATCATTTTCAAAAAGTCCCAGTCAACTCTATCGTATGAATTTCTCAGGTCGACTTGCATAAGCCCCGCTTTTAACTTCTTCGATTGGATTGAGTGCATAGTTTCTTGAGTGGCAGCAACCGCATCATGTATGCTTCTCCCAGGTAAAAAACCAGATTGTTCAGGGGTAATGAAATTGGCTAATACTCATTTTGATATTCCTGCCAGTAGCTTAGAGACAAGCTTGTAGAGGGTGTTACAAAGAGAAATGAGTCTAAAGTATTCAAAACATATTAGGTCCTTCTTCTTTGAAATCAAAGTAAGAAACGTTGAGTTACAACCACCTTTGAATTTTCTAGTGACCTTCACCTCTTCAATCATTTCCACAATATCAGAAATCAAGATGTCAGAGAAATGGATAAAGAAATCCGAGGTCCATCCATCAGGACCCAGACTCTTATCTAATAGGAAATATTTAAGAACCTTTACCACTTCATCTCTTGTAATCGGCTTCACCACTGTATCATTTTCTGTCACCCGAACATTATTTGAAAAGGGTCCAATACCTTCAAATGTTCTGCAACCAACCCATCCTCCCTGCCCTTATAAATCTTTTCGAAAAAAGTGACAGCAGCATCTTGGATACCAACAGTGGAGTTGGCGACCTCCTCATTTACCTCCACTTTCCAAATAGCATTAGATTTTTTCCAACAATTGGAAAATTGGTGAAAAAAATTTGTATTATTGTCACCCTCTTGTAGCCATGTCACCCTGCTCTTAAGGTGCCACGTTTGTTCGTGTATAAGGAGGATTTTCCTTCTTTCTGCTTCCAGTAATTTTAAACGGGTCTAGCAGAGTGGGTTTGAGACCCCTTCCTCAATTTCCTTGAGGATTTTCGATATCTCCCCCATAATGAACTTAAGTTTTCGAAGCATGTGGGATTTCTCTGACTTCTCCGATAGCTTAACCTAGTCTTTCAGATTACGCAATTTGTAGGACAGTCTTTCCATCCCCCACAGTCCCAAACCACCCTGGCAGTCTTCAAAATGATTTCTAACCAGCTGATTTAATTTCTCATTTTTTTAACCACACACGATTGAATTTAAAAGGAATCTCCTTCTTTGGATTCTAAAAAGTCCATTCCACATTTATCGATCGGTGATCAGAAATAACAAAATATTCCTCTCGCATTTTCAAACCCCCCATCAGAGGCAGAAGTGAAGCTTGTACCAATATTCTATCTAATCTTTTTCCAATGAAATCCTCCACCTCTCGCCCATTGAACCATGTTGGTCCCTCCCTTTCCATCGCTAGATCAATAAGGTTAGAGGATGAAAATAGAGATTTCAAGAAATCTTCCAGTGGATCCCTGCGGCCCCGAACTCCTTAGGTCTCCCCATTCTGCAATGTACAGTTAAAATGACCTGCTAAGATAGTGGAGTCCAGTGCTAACAACCCACATGCCTCCATTTTCCTCCAAAAGTTCCTTCTATCCTTATATGGAGCATAAGCATTTATTAGATTAATTTAGTTGTGCATACCATGGAAGTGACCAGTTAACCGCCGAAGAAACTAAATGCCTGCAGAGTGACGCGACTGGGATCCCAGGTGACCGCCAATCCTCCCAAACAACCCTCTGCATCTGAGGCCACTAGATGCCATTCTGAATACAAAGCCCGATAGAAAGACCTAGTTCCATTAGCAGTGGTCATGGTTTCCTGTAAAAAAAATTACAGAAGGTTGCAACGATGAAAATAAATCCCACACCAAGGCCAATTTATCACGACCCCCCACCCCCTGATGTTGAGAGAGCAGAGTTTCATGGTGGACCAGCATTAGTGGGGGTCAGAGCTCTAAGGACCCAGTCAAGTGCAAGGGTGACAAGATGCTATAGGACAGATGAAGGCTGTTTTATGCTGGTCGTCTTTTTTAATTACAATCTGGTTATAGCCCAAGAATCCATCCATGAAGGAAAAATATTCGCATCTGGCACAATCATCGAGAATCTGATCTATGAACGGTGTAGGATAATTGTCTTTGGGACAAGCGGCATTCAGATCGCGATAGTCAACACAAACTCGAACTGGTGCCTTGTTTTTTATCGACGGGAACCAGATTGGAAACCCATTCTATCAAAGGAATAGGATAGATGAAACCAACATTTAAAAGTTTTTCTACCTCAATTTTGATGGCGGCCACTTTGCACGAGTGGACAGGTCTGAGTCGCTACCGAATTGGTTTGGCATTGTCATAAATCTTGATTTCGTGCTCGACTATAGATGGATCTATGCTGGGCATTTCGTCATAAGACCAAGCAAACACATCGCGAAATTCCTTGAAAAGGGATGTGAAGCATGCAATTTCCTCAGGATTGCAATCGGCTCCAATCTGAATATTTTCCACGATACCCGTTTTGACCGAGATATCAATGAGCATTGTCTTAGAAAGATTACCCATGTTCCCTTCTAAATCGATAGTTTGAATAGTCGTATAAGCAGAGGGAACTATCTCAGGTGGGTCAAAGGATGGGATTTTAGTTTTTATCACGTCCGAGTCAATCATCGAAGCGAAATGATGAAACTCTCCCCAAGATCGTTCTTCTAGAGACATGATCTCTCTAATAGCTTCGTCTGTAGGCAAGACTTCATTGAGGAGATCCTTAGAGAGAACTGTGATGGGTGGGAGGTTTTTACCTTTGGTCGAAACCATAGCAGTGGAGGGTTCAGATGTGATTTGGATTGCTTGGTAAGCCAACTCAGCTGGTGAGAGCAGCATCTGATCTCCATAGGAATCAATGTCTGAAGGTGCCGAGATGATCCATGGGTCGATAGAGCCATCCAAATTGGTGGATATCATTGCAACCGTGTTTGGGATCTGTGGCGGCGGGAGAGGAAAACAACCCAGTAGGGAAGATGCCTTCAGAGGACCGGTACCAATACTGACAAAAGAGTTAGGAAAGCCTCCTATTAGGGGTACAGTGCTACTTGGTAACGTGGTATAATCAAGGGTGCAGAAGGATAACTGATCCACTATGAATATTTTTCCATCCAATGGAAATAGGATGAGTCGGAAGACCGAAGAAACAATGGCAGTCATGGCATAAGACCAACTGCGACCAAGCAATAGATTATAGTCAAGATGGCACTCTACGACTTCAACATCCACGGTTACCGTTTTCCCACTCAGAGTGATGGGAAAGCTAGCAAGGTATCCTTTTGGGAGGAACGTGTGGCCATCGAAAGCTTTGAGGGAATTCAACAGCGGTGTTAAGGTAGAAGAACCTAAATTGAGCTAGCAAGCTTGTGACATAACGCAAGTCGAAGCACCTTCGTCTATGACAGTGTGATGGATTGGTCTCCCTTTCGACACAACCTGCACCTAGAATGTGAGTTGGTGTGAGAGGCGAGGTTTAGATTTTTCCATATCAAAGATAGCTAGCATGGAATCCTGGGGGTCTATTCCACCAATGGCCGAAAGCAAGGCTTTCCTTTGTTCTGGACAGGTTTGTAATACTTCGAGAGCAGACACAGCTGACGGTGCTTGTGCCAAATCTTCTACAATGTTGTAGTTTTGGGCTGCATGTGCAGAGGTGTTATGAGTCATGCGTCGAAGTGTCCCTTTGGGGGGACGAATCACGGGGTCAAAAGTAGGCCATTCGATATGCAAATCATTGGGCAACGGTGGATTTGAACTAGTACCAGGTTCTTGAGCATCTATGGTAGGATTTCCATAAATCTTGGCTCGTGTTTGAAGTTCAACACTCTCAATGCCATAAATGGCAGATGGTCCTTCACCGGAAGGATGTGAACCACCATGGCCCCGTTGATGGGGTTGTGGCAGATTGTCAACCATGTGTTGATGTTGCTGCTGTCGATTAGGGAAAGGATTATGAAGAAGGGCAGGTGTTCGCCCAGAATCCTTGTTTGCAATAAAATCGGTGCATTCCTGCAGCCGAGGACATTTGTATGTCAAGTGGTCCTCTGCACAGATCTTGCAAGGAAATTTCATGGGTTTGTCCTTCCCTTTGTCATTTTTGGCAGTGTTTTTTTTATTAGGGTTATTCTGATTGTCCAACTGCTCTTCTAAAGAAGATGTCTTTTTCTTGTTCTTCTTATTTTTCCCACTAGGTTTTTGTGAAGTTTGCACATTATTTACCTCAGCGGTAGGAAGAGTAGTCGTTTGGTGAGGGGCGATGGCAGCCGAGAATGGCTAGGAGGCTTGCCCCCGAGACTATTTTGTGGCTACACCAGAGATTGTGCCAATGAGACCGTCGGCATGAGCTCCGATTTTCTAAGTAGCTGGAGGATTTGGGTTACCAGGGGCATTGGGGAGCAAATCATATAGCGTGCCAAATTGTGAATAGATTAAATCCAAATTTTGGGCACGACGAATGCATTGATCTTCTGTAACTGCACCCGAAAGGCCAATGTCTTTAGAGATGTGGGGTAAGAGATACTTATAAAACCAATTAGCTAAGAGATGATCTGGGATTGGCGCTTTGACTAGCCTCCTCCTACGTCTCCATTCATGGATGTGATCGGGAATGTGGGTGGTAGTGTCTTGGCGCAATGAGGTTAAAAGTTCCGTTCCAGTTTCAAATATGATTGGTAATTGGAATTTCTTCAGAAACTCCATCGCTAAAGCGCCAAAAGTGTTGATGGCAACGCGTGGCAATTCAATATACCACTTGGTGGCATTGCTTGTAAGGGTGCAGGGAAACAGTTGAAGCCGGACACTATCATCCACCATGGAATTAGATATAGACCATAAATGAAAGGTAGTGATGTGTGCGGCTGGGTCGTCCCCTTGTTTCCCATCGAACTTTGGGATGTCAGAAGGAATCTTGTGCGGTACTGGAGGCCAGAGCGGGTTATGATTGATGGGATCATTAGTCAGTTTATGGATGTCGGGGATGTCTAGAGCTGCCAAAAATGGCAATTGTGGATTTGCCCCCGAATCTAACCAAGGAAGTATGGGCTGACTATTTATACCATAGGGTCCACCCATCAATGTGTTACGAGGAGGGTAAGTAGGACTTTGATAAAAATTTCCTATAGGTGGAGGGGTAGGGACATATGGTTGTTGTCCATAGGGCATATTGTATTGCGGGGCGAATGGTTGGTTGCCCCCAGTATAAAAGTGCCTTCCCATTCCAGATGGAGGTTGGGGTGGGTTAGTCCATATGGATGCAATAGATTTTCCCGGAGGCATGCTACTACTTGCATAGTTCGACAATGGCATAGACCCTACACCTATATTTGAGCCACTTAAGGGAATAGTATTAACAATAGGTTGTCCCGTTTGTCCTAAGGATTGCAGGGGAAGTAAAATGTTCCCTTCTACCTGCGTGCTGGTGACACTGCCCCCTGGTATAGTGGCCAAGGGATTTGAACTCAGCAAAGGGTTCCAACTGAAAGGGTTGCTAAAAGGAAACGAAGTAGTCACACTCGTGGGAGGAGCAACCGTGGGTCCCAAGGTGGTCACGGTAGGAGTAGATCCCAAAGGATTCGGCAAGCTACTGATAGTTGTGATGACCGTAGGGTTGGGATTAGGTATATGTTGAGTACTGGGGATACCAAGTGATGGCATAGAACTGACGACCGGCGGGGAGGATGGTGGAAATCCTGGGAGGGTTGCCATTGGCATCGACCCTGTGGATGCCGGTTGTGAAACGGATGTTTGTGCGGCCGAAGACATGTCTTGGCGTGGTGGAATCTGAAATATCACAGGCCACAACGGATCAGTGAGTGGAGGATTGTAATGAGGTACAACCCCTTCTGTGAAAGGGTCCTCCGGAAATTCCGTGTGATATGAGGCTATGTGAAAATCAGTGTTTGTCAATGGATACTACTCTTCCGTAGAAGGTACGGGTTCACCAAGGTTCAGTTCTTCCTTAATAGTCAAAGGAGGTAGACCTTGCTGTCGTCGAGACAAACGGCGCGGGTCGGAGGACGCCACGGAGACCTGTTTATTTTTAACAAATTTTAATAAATTGTGATGTATTATAAAGTCTTAATGACAGTAACCACACACCTAAAAAAGAAAGTAATTTCAGTACCAAAAGCCATAAATGTAATAGGGTGTCTCCGTCTATACTACTGCTTTTTTTGGTGATGAAATCCAAAAGATCACAATAGTATACAGAGAGGGTTGGTCTGGGCACAAGAGGAACACTTCCATAGCTTTGTTCTAGTCCTCGACGATAGGTGGCACTTCCCTTGAAGACGAGTAATTTCCCAAGACCAAGACAGGTCCTTCTGCTTGTGTACCAGACAGCTCCATCCTGGCCACCTTGTGTAAGTCCCTAAAAATTATGGCCACTAAAGATACCTCAAATCACAGACATCATCAGGGGGGTCCACGGTCAAGGACAGTGTGCTATATGGGAAAAATACCTAGATCACCAATCTAGTTTCGACATCCCCGAAGGGAACCCCAATATATAACACACCCACCGGATGCAGTCGAAGGCGAGCTACCTTCTTGTGCACCCAAGTGTTGTCTCGCGCTGAGCTCCGGTAAAGGAACGGTCCCGATAATATGAGTGAAGTAGGATTTCGCTCGTTAATGACTCTAGTTTCAAGTTTTGAGATCTTGGGTGATTTTCTCACTTTTCCTAACCCAAGATCCTAGCTTGAACTACTGTTGGTGTGAGCTCAAAAAGAGTAATGTGATTGATTTTATTATTGCTTGATTCTTAGTGTACTTGATTATTAGTCTTGCAGAGGGGGAATGGACGTATGAAATGTAATGAGACTCTGACTCAAGAAACCATGCAAAATATGCTCTAAATATTCAATTCGATGAAGAGTATTTCTACAAGAAGAGGCTTCTTTTCAACATCCATGCACTAACATTCAAATAACACAGTTCAACTTTAAAGATTCAGACTTCTATCTACCTCTTCTTAACAGTCTATGAACTGAAATTTTCAGAATTAACTCAGTTAGATGCAGAAAAACTAAAAAAAAAAAATTCTTCTCTAAAAAGTAAATGCTTTTGACACTAACTTTTCAAATAAGAGCAAACAAACAGAAATGCCAGCTTAGTAAAAAAGCATAGGGATTCAGTCAAGGAGAGATACTGATGGCCAAAAAAATTTGCAACCAAAACACAATCACAGCAGTGAACAACAAATTTTGGTTGAGTAACGCATTGTCTTTGAGTAAAGACAGCGCTAATCCAGAGACTAACGCACTGTATTTAATCAAAAACAGCGTTATAACGCATTGGAAAACTCTCAGAGGTAGCGTTGGCCAGGGTAAAGTTCTTCAGATGGTCAAACAGAAATAGGATTGAACTCTGTGAGCTTTTGAAATGTCTACTGGGCATAAATACTGGTTGGAAGGGCCTGTGAACAGAGGAAAGAAGAAAGGAGGAAATAAATAGTCCGGAAACTATGGGGAAACTCCCCAGCAAAGTCGCCAATTCTGCTATAGGGTAAAATTCTTGGGTTGTTGGTTATTGAATATCCCTCTCAGGGCTTTCCAGTGCCTCAGGCAGACAGTGAGATTAGATGTATAGTTCACAAAGATGGCACATACATATTCATATTTAACTTAAAACACCTTGATAGAATAAGATAGAAGATTACCTCTTTAATGATCTTGGAGTCCCTTGGAGAGCACTAGGCAGTGAAGCAAGAGTTCTCCTTCACCAGCTCCAAATCTCAACTCTACAATCAGTCAAAGCACCCGTGTAATCTCTACCATAACATACATTTCCTATGAATTAAGTCAATATATAATAAACATTTAAACTATGCACATCTAAGCCATTCATCTCATGCTATATAAGTGATTAAATAACAATGACAATATCAATGCATAGAATGGACAAAACAGATATAGTTCTATTGATTTATAAAAATGAGGATTACAATCGTCGGTTGTACCAAGCCGTCCTCAGCCTTCCAATTTCTCTATCTCTCAAAGTGGTGATGTCTTGATCAACAAGTTCTCAATGAACCTCTTTGACCTTTGACCTTCACACTACAACAATGATCTCTACTTCACAAGTATTCAAAAACTTTAGCAATCCTTCGACCTTCAACCAAGAGCCTTCAACTCCATTTTATAGGAGATGGAGAGAGCAATCATTGCCCTTCTCTTTCCACCAGTTCTGAATAGAAAAAACCAAGATGTTTCCTCAACCTCCATGCTTTTGCCTTCTTTGAGAGTTCAGTTGTTTATGGCAAGGCCCAATAAGAGATTAGTGCTTTGCAGTTTCCTTTTTGTACTGACTCTCTTGTGAGAAAAAGCTGGAGATTCAAATCATTTTCCGCAGTTTTTCCCATTTCAAACTTAAAACACGGGTAACGCTGCCCTCTAGTGTAAACAGATCATTTCCCTAGCCACTAAGGCGGCCTATTCACTGATTAGCTACTTTATAACGCTCATGTGTTGTTATAGTGAGGCATTAGCTTGGCAGAAATAGGCTTAGTTTAGGTCTTTGTATTCCTTCCATATTTATCTTCTCCTCTGAGCTGATGAGGAGGTATTTTGACATGTAACACAGGAACGTCTTGAAAGTTACCCAGCAAAAAATCCATAATGGATTCCACTCGAAGAGACTTGGATTTACCCCGCGGTCATCCCTTCCCTTTGCGGATAGTTAAATTAGATCAGGAAGGTAGACTCGGAACCGGAATGGGGGACGAAGGCCAACCAGAATCCACAGGAAGGGGAACCATTCAGGCTTCTTGGTTCTGGATTATGAATTCCAAATTTCTCCCAACCGAGTTTATCGAAGACTAAAGATCTTCATATGACAGGTCCGCAGTGGGGGGTCGAGAAAGGGAAGAGGGCAACGCCGACAATGAAGGGATCAGCGGGGGGGAAAGGGAGTCAGCAGGGGGTACCGGGCTATACACAAGAGAGGAAATGCGAACAAAAGGCAGAGACTCGACTCCCACACCAGGTAAAATTCCATGAAAAAAGAAATTGGCAAACTCATTCCTAGCCACGAATGTACTCGAAACCACATGCATTTTTGCAGATTCACTTAAAATACCTGAAATGGGAAGAAGAGGGGCTTGAGGAGACTTACCCGAGATGGATTGAGGCTCCGAAGAAAAATGCAAATGATTTGCAGAGGAGAAGGTCACTGGAGCTCCAGAGTGCGTCGAGTCACCTTGTATATCATAGGCCTTATGACGTGCACAAATGTCGCATAAGGTGACCAGTACCATGGCACAAGTGTCACCTAAAAGGAGTGTGCCAGTAATCTAATAGCTGACAATGGACCAAACGATCCCACTCCAGATCCACTTCTGCGAGTAAGCCACCAGAGAATGACATTTCAACCAGGATCTAGGCAACCCGTTTGTCGAATTCACTCGAGCACTTAGGGTCAACAAACCGATAGGTTCCTATGTTGTCCCTGATGACCTTCAACGCCTGGATAGTCCAATACTCCAATAGGAGTCTAGGAAATTTAACCCAAACCAGATGGTTTCTTGGTTCATTGCGCATAGGGTGAAACCCAACGGTCCATCGATGTAAAGCTAAAAAGCATCTACTATTTACCCAAACCCTGCGGAAAATTTCTGCCAGGTCTTTAGATTTTATGAAGTGAAAACCATACCACCCTCCCTCCAACTTACTCATCAAAGGCTTGTAACCCAATAACTTCTGTCATGCCTCCATCAACTAGGGGTAGAATTTAGTCCTGCTAAATTTCTCATAATTCCATCTCCCAACAAGTGAGCGCTGATGTAAAATCGCTACTCTCTCCCACATAATATCCCTCCCGAAGCTTAGAATCCAACATCCCTGCTTGGGCTTGAAAGGTTTTTCAGCTCCAAACGCTCTTGAACCTTTTGCAAAGAAACTTTGGAAATTCGGGTTATTCCCTCCCAGAGGTTCCACAGTCAGTAATGACACATTCTCAGACACAGGATCATCAACACAACTTGAAGGCAAACAAGAAAAGGAGAACAAACGGGCCCTGGATGTTTTATCACCCTCTGCCAATTTCAGAGCCTGCATGAGCGCCACCTCATCTACCTCACCCTCGGTATCCACAAGGTAGGAGTTAAGGTCTGACATGTGTGAGCAAAACGGGCAACCAACTGCTAAGAATAATTACGTAGAAGGACCGTGATGTGACTTGTGGAGTAATTTCCCAGGATAATCCCACTACAATAGAGCAGCCGATGTGATGTTAAAAGGTAGGAGCAGCTGGCAAAAATACGTATAAGGACCAAGAAGTAGCTCAAGGAGTAAATAGCCTAGTTTAACTCCCAATACAAAAGAATAGCCGACACGACGTGAAAGGATATGATCAGCTGGCAGAAATTAAGTGGTGAAGTAAAACATCACCAAGGTGGCCTACCAAATCAAGGATGAAAAGGACTACGATGAACTTCCAAAAGGGACATTAAAACAGGAAGTACAAAATATTTCAATCCCAACTCTAGTCAAGTACGCCACCTGTCGTTAGTTGCAATAGAAATAGGAGTACGCTGGAGAATTTGAAAATTTTCATCACCCACACCCGTTAATAATGAATGAGAAATACAGGACCGAGTGACCCTTGGAAGTCCCCCCTCCCTACATAGAGGAACAACCATGGTAGGAGGGGAGATATGTCGGCAGATTCAACATAAACTCAGATGGTCTCCAAAGCACAACAACAATAGAAACACTTGCCTACGTTCAACCACCTTTTACACAATTGAACCTTACAGCTTTTCCATGGTTTGTAACATAGACAAAATTTCGAACCTAATGAGCAGAATCAGAAGACAGTATTGTGGAATTCCTCTGAAACCTAGACAAAATTTTGAACCTAATGAGCAGAATCAGAAGACAGTATTGTGGAGTTCCTCTGAAACCTCTCTTAACCATAGTAAAAACTTCCAACAATGGGAATACATGGCATTTCCTCCCCCAAAAACAGCATAGAAAATGAGCCACTATGTTCACAGAAGCTTTTAAAACCCATCATCAACCAACTCGCACTGGATCAAACTCTCTTTTGTTTGTAAAAATAGGACACACAGGCAAATCTAATATGTGTTGTAGAAATACTCACATACTGGTTTTGAGATTGAAGCGAGTGCCTCCATAGCCAAACATACCTCCCCCATAAGCCGAACAACATAAGGTCTCTCTCATTATCAGGGTGATCCTTGTCCTATTACTTGCAATGTTGATGCCCATCGAAGTAACCCACAGGGAAAATATTGACAATGGAGTTAAAGGTCCTACAACGCCTAGAGCTATTAGATTTATGACGTCTAATCTCCAAAAAAATTACTTCCTTTCCTTCTTAGTCCAGTCTCCCTTTGTTGCCTTCTCATATATATTACCAAACTCTAGTTCTTAGAAAGAAATGGATTTAACAACGTCAAATCCATCAAACAATTAATGTCGTTAAGACTTTCCCTCACTTGATTGTACTAGTACCAGCTTATATTTATAGTGGTCACCACAAAACGGACCAATTTCCACAAAATAATCATGAAAAGTATGAGTTTCAGCTAGAACAACTATAAGTGAATTTGACGAAAAACAATTTGATAGGCAATTTTTCTTGCCAATTTACATGTGTTTTTTTTTTCTTTCTTTCTTTCTTTTTTCCTTTGGGTTAAAATGATTAAAATAGACATTTCGTTGTAGAAATTGTCAAATTGGATGGGTATGATAGATTTGAAATTTCTATTGGTTTGATTTAAATGCATTAATGGTCATTTTAACTTTGGACATATCAAGTTTTAGAGATCAAGTTTTTGAAGGTGCAAACCTCTTTTTTGAATACAAAACTTGAGGAAATGTTTGCACCTCAAGAGATTTGATCAATCTGAATGCTTAATAAATCTAGAATTAAGATAGATCTAAGCTGGTTTAATTTTTTATAATTATTAATAATTAATAATTATAATAATTTTTTATTTTTATTTTTGTTTTTTAAATTTTATTTTATTTGTATTTTCATATCATTTGATTGAGTCAAAATGTTTTAAATTTTCATTAATTATATATATATATATATATATATATATATATATATATATATATATATAACATTTCTTCTATATTAAATTAGATAACCTCTCTAAATACAATAAACACAAAAAAATAACTTTTTACTAAATAATATTAGTTTATAGATAAATTTACAAAACAACTTTAAAAAAAAATGTGCAATAACAAACCAAGAACTATTATTTGGAAAATATATCTACTGGCCTTAGAGAAAACTATCTCCAACCAACATGATCACTTAAAATCAATTCACTCAATTTTAAAAAATATAAAATTTCTCAATTTAAAAATATATAAATTTAGTTAAATTATTAAATTTAGAATTAAAATTTCAAAATATTTCAATAATTTTAATTTTATCAATATTTTATGATTTCTAATTAATATATATAAATTTTAATTTCATAATACACCAACTAGCATCACATAAAATTTCATTACGTTACATTGAATTCCATTACCTTAGTTCGTTAAACATGACACGATACTACGGAAGCATTTATGGACACTAAGATGGTACACTGTCGCGTGAAATAAATCAACCATTTATTAATAATGGTACATCACCCTGCCCATTTGTAAAGCAAACATTTTATCATCGTCAACAAAGAGTTTTAGAACCTTAAAAAATTTTAAAAATTTAATATAATTAATATGATTAGTAATTATTTTAAAAGGTGTAAAGAGACGCTGATAGGATTGTTAAATTGAAATTGTAGAATTTTTGGAACGTAATGTTGTGTTGTGGACATTGATGATTACACGATATATGAAGAA
>CM076572.1:1421797448-1422034666 GCA_034641835.2 Pinus albicaulis | reverse complement strand
TTTAACCAATATATTATTATTTTTATAGTCAAATAATGATTTAAAATAAATGTTGGACACCTAATACTCTATGGGTAGGTGTGGAAGGTGAACAATCACAAAGGAGTCCAAGTCACCTTGGAATGCAGAATCCAAGAGTCACATTAATGTAATATAAATGTACATTTATGAGTAATAGAAATACATCTCATGCTTATCTTTCTATATGTGTGTTTATTGTCATGTGTATTTACCATGCGTGTTTAACATGGTATCAGAGCCATGATGAGTGGCCTTCTTCTTCCTCAACACTGTTACCAATGAAATAGGTAACTTGACCTCAAAACGGAAACTCTAGCCCAAAAAGACTCAAAAAACATGAAAAAGCACCCCAAAAACAAAAAAAGTGTATTCCAGAATGCACTTGGTTTTTTTTGAAAGTCAAATTTCAATATTTTATAAAATTATGCTAAAAACAAAACTGTTTCTTGAAAAAAGGATTGAAAAAACACCCTCAAAACAAAACCAGTTGATGCTGAAATAACAAAAAAAAAATTGTGTCATATTTTTGACATTTTTAAAAATAGAAATAACATTTTTTAATTTTTAAAATTCAAACATTAAAAAAAACTAAAATTTAAGAAGAAAAAAAAATTTGAAAAATAAAAACATTTTAAAGCTTAAAATATAAAAATATATAAGAATAAAAAAATAAAAATAAAAACAAAATAAAAATAAAAATTCAAACATTAAAAAAACCTAAAATTTAAGAAAAAAATAATAAATAAAAAATAAAAATAAAAAACTTAAAGTTTAAAATTTCAAAATATATAGAAATAAAAAAATAAAAATAAAAACAAAATAAAAATATTAAATTAAAAAGAAAAAAAATGTTAAAAAAAGAAATAAATTATAAAAAATAAAATATAGAAATTAAATTTAAAAAAGAAAAAGAAAATGTTTATTAAATTAAAAAAATAAAAAAAATAAATTTTAAAATAAAAAATTAAATTTAGAGAAATATATTAAATTTTAATAAATTTAAAAATAAAAAATAAAAAATAAAAAAAATAAACATTATTGAAATTAAAAGTAAAAAAATGAAAAATCAATTAAAAATGAAAAATGAAAAATAAAATACAATAAAAATACTAAATTTAAAAAAATATTTTTTAAAAAAACAAATAGATTTTAAAAAATAAATTAAATTTAAATTATAAAAAATAAAATATATATATATATATATATATATATATATATATATATATATATATATATATATATATATATATATATATATATGAACTTAAATTAAATATATATATTAGATTTTATTAAATTTAAAAAAAATGTTAATATTAAAATAACAAATTAAATTTAAAAAAAAATATTAAATTTTAATAAATAAATGAATAAACAAATAAATTTTGAAATAAAAAATAAATTGTGATTAAAATCTTTGGGTGAAAATCACATCAAAATAGATTTGGTTTTGAACCAGTCAGTGTAAATCTATTTTGATGTGATTTTCACCGAAAGATTTTAATCACAATTTATGGATCACAAAAGCAAAATTCCTAAAAAAAAAAAACAAAAAAAAAAAAACATTGTTAAAATAAAAAGTTAAAAAACTTTTAAAATCAATTAAAATTGAAAAATTGAAAAAAAATATATTAAATAAAAAATAAAATAAAAAACAAATTAATTTGAAAATATTAAGTTTAATTATTAAAAAAAAAAAAATCTAATTTTAAATACACAATTTTAATTGAAATAAAAAAAATATATAAAAAATATATGTAATTAAAAAAATAATAATAAAAAAATTAAAAATTAAAAAAAAATATTAAATTCAAATAAATAAATAAATAAAATACAAAATTTACTAAATTTTAAAAAATTAAATGAAAAAACTAAACATAAAATTTAATAATTAAAAAAAAAAATTTAAAAAATTAAAAAAAAATCAATTAAATTAAAAATAAATAAATAAATAAATAAAAATAAAAATAAAAATTATTAACAAAATTTAGAAAAAATAAAAAATAAAAAACAAAAAAATGAATAAAATTATAAAAAACAAAAAAATTAAAACAAATTAAAACAAATATATATATATATATATATATATATATATATATATATATATATATATGAATTAAAAAAAAAAAAATTAAAAAAAAAATTATCATGGTGGCGCGCCATCATTCTCTCATTTGACTGAAATCGAGGTCGATCATTGACTTTGAGATTCTGAGACCGCTCTGGCTGGGCGAGAGGCCGGAGCCCCGTTAATCACTCGAGGTCGAGCCCCCGTAATCGCCCCACGACGCGGGAGGGCGATTCCTGGAATCAGCTTCTCAATGCAGGAGGGTGATTCCCGGAATCGGCCTCCCACGGCGGAAAATCTCCCTCCCGCGACGCGGGAGGGCGATTCCTGGAATCGGCTTCTCAATGCAGGAGGGCGATTCCCGGAATCGGCCTCCCACGGTGAAAGGGCAATTCCCGGAATCGCCCTCCCGCGACGGGAGGGTGATTCCCGAAATCGGCCTCCCGCCACGGAAGGATGATTGCTGGAGGGTGATTCTCGGAATCGGCCTCCAGTTGCGGGAGGACGATTCCCGGAATCGGCTTCCTACCCAGGTGGTGGCGGAGGCCGGCCGTTGGGCGAGCGGGGGCTGCATGCAGCCTCCTCGCCCGCCCAGCGGCCGACCTTCGCCGCCACCTGGGCGGGATGCCGATTGGCGGCGCCACCACGATCAAAAAAATCTTCTTCTTCTTCTTTTTTTTAAATTTTTAATATTTTTTTTTTTAATTTGATTTTTTTTTTTTTTTTTAAATTCAAAAAGTTTAATTTTTTTTTTTTTAATTCAAATTTTTTATTTTAAATTTAATTTGTTTTAATTTTTTTTATTTTTTTTTAATTTAATATTTTAGATTAATTATTTTTTAAAATTTAAAATTTATTTATTAAATTTATTTATTAAATATTAATTTAAATTTTTTTTTTAATCTTATAGTTTATTTAGTTTTTCATTTTTTAAATTTATAAATTGTTTCACTTAAAAAAAACAGTAAATTTATGGATATTTGTTTTTTAATTATTTACACGTGGTTTTTTTCATTTTTTTTGTTTTTTAATGATTTTTTTTTTTTTCTTTAATTCTTTTATTTTAATTTTCTTTTTCAATTTTAAATTTTGTTTTTTTTTTAATTTGTATTTTTGTTAATTTTAAAATTTGTATTTTTGTTTTCTTATTATTATTATTTTTTTAATTTAAATTTTTAAATTTATTTTTTTATTTTTTGTATTTTATTTTTTTTATCTAAATTTTAATTTTGTAATTTAAATTATTTTTAAATTTTCTATTTTAATTTTTTTTAATTATATGGTTTTTTTTAATAATTTGGAAAAAAATGTTTTTGATGTTTTTTTTTTTTTTTTTTTTTTTTTGGTTAATTTTTGTTTTTTTCTTTAAATTATATGTTTTTTTTTCAAATTTTGTCATTTCTTTTGATATAATTTTCCAATATTTTTGTTTTTTTTATTTATTTTTGTTTAAATTTTTTATTTTTATGAGTTAATTTTGTTTTTTTTTAACATTTTTATTGGTTTTTTTATTGTTTATATATATATATATCTCAGTTTTGTGTTTTATTATCAACATAAAAATCACTACTCTAAAAAAAAGGTTGATGTTGCATCAATAAATTTCAAAATTAGCATGAAAATCACCACTCTAAAAAAAAAGTTTATGTTGCATCAATACGTTTCAAAATTAGCATGAAAATCACTAACATTTTAAAACAAATATTCATACTACATAAATAAAAATATTAGAGTGTCAAAAATGTGCTCCAAAAAAAAAATGGCGATTTTGCATCACCACTTTTCAAAATCGTGTGTTTTTTATGCTACCAAAAAAAAGTAGGTAATAGTGCGGTTACCTATTTCATTGGTAACAGCGGTCCTCATTGACCATTTATGTGTTAGGTTTTCTACCCAAGTAGTGTTGGTGTCTATTTGGGTGTCGGTTGTTGTTGTTGAGTCTTCTATGGAGAGATATGAACTCCTCCGCTGATCTGTAAATCCCTGTCATTTTTTTAAGCACAATAATGTTGCTCTGTCAAGTACAGTAACGTTGCTCTGTCAAGATTATACCGGTTGCCTACTTATCACCGTTCTCTCTTGTTGCATCCTTGAACCCCAACGCTCCTTCCATGCTATTATATAATTGTTACTCCACGCTCCCATCATAAATCGTTGCATTTCGAACAGAACTAACCATCTCCATAACATGATCCACTTTCACCCCATCAACACCCATTTCTTTCCACTTCTGCAATACTTTGACAAAGTTATTGAGATCCCCATAAGTGAGAACCCATAACACAACTTCGTTGATAATTTCTGCTTCAGGGTTCTGTAAAATTTCTCTCTAACTTCGCTCACAATTCCTTGCAATCCACATTTTAGGCAAATTTCCACTGCACTTTCAATCAAATTTCTTCTTTCGTCCTTGTAAATATGAGTACCTCTGTTTGTTAAAAAGAGTACCCGGTACACTGTCTGCATTTTACGCAATAAATCCATTGTATCTGGGTGGAAGCGGGAATACATTGCCACTTTTCTGGATGGAAGCTAGTCTGGGTTTTATGCAAGAAATTTTTTTTGCACTTTGCATACATTTCCACTTCCCAAATTCCATCGAGGTCACCACAGCCTCCTCTATGCTAACCTACCCACAGTGCTCCAACAATTCTTCCCACAACACTGACTACACGTGCCTACCTCCAGTGCCTGTTCGCATCCCTCTGGTTCAAATTTCCCATTGCACAGATTCAAACAAATTTGGAGGAAGACAAGAAGTTGACGGTAAGTCGATACCATAATGGTTTTAGATTCCAGATTCAAGACGAGTTGAAGATGTGAAGATTCAAAACGTTAGACGAGGTCATTCAAGTGACACATTAAGTAGAAGAGAAGTGAAATCGTAGAGGGAAGACTGTTGGTGTTTGTCTCTCTCTTGATCAAGACTTCCCCCGGCTGCAACGCTCACCTGGCGCTGCATGGCACAAGGTGGGGAGTTGAGAAGGTCGTTCTCCATGTTACTATTTCCTGCATCACCATCGCCATGATGGAGCAAGCACTGCCTGGGACCCCATATGTCTGATTATTGGACTAAATCCAACTTCTTACTAAACCTGTAACTAAAATACCTTCCGGTGAACCTCTTCCCTATTTGAAAACAGAAACGGGTCAAATGTATCTGGTGGTTATAGCATAGATCACCGCCTCTTCAAAGTTCCATAATTTCTCTCGAGGGCACTCCCCGCTCACGCTTCTCATGTGAAAGTAAGATCCTCAGTGTTGGGTTGGGTGCGTGATTCTGTGAGTGCTGATGTCAAAGCAGAAGTGGAAATGAAAACTAAGAGCACTCTACTCTGCTATTCTTGAAATTGATGTCTCGGCCTATTTTCTCTTTGCTACCCAGTATGCTGCTCTTTGCTACCCACAGTGCGAGTGAAATTCGTGAGTAATTTTCAATTGTGTTGAGTTTACATTGTATGTTGGTTATACATGGGAACTAACGACCGTGCCACTAAAGGAACAGTTGGCTTCACATAAGGGTCTACAGTCTTGTAGTTGAAAATTGTTTGCACATTAGAGATTACACTACTATGATATTGCCTTGCAGCAGATAGTCACATGGAAAAGTCCATTTGGTAGGGTCGAAATGTGTTTTTTGAAGTTTGGTTGCAAATTGAGCATGGTAGCTACTAGATGCATATGTAGCTGTTGTTGCATGTAGTCCTTTTTGTTTCTTGTACATGATCTGAGCACTGAAGGGATACAAACAATTTGGTTGTATGAAGCAGTCAGTATTGCTCATTGAAGGTTCGTTCTCTACAAAATGGAGTTGTTGGTGTAAAAAAAATTTTGAAGAGTAGAGAAATCATTAGTATTTTTTTGCCTTAAAGGGCTATTGCACAGTGGTTTTTTGATGCACATTAAAAAAAAAAAACAACAACAACAATAACAAAATATTTTGCAGTGACATTGTACTGTACTGACATTGTGAGCGGGTATTGCTTCTTAGTTCATAGTTGCAGTCAGTGTTTCAAGTGTAAACTTGAGTTGTTGAGAAAAATGGCTAAAATCAATGATGCATTAGAGTTTTTGAATAACCTCATTCATTCCAATGTTCATGATATGGTAAAAATGAGCAAGAATGCTCTTTCTAATATTCAAACTTGCTTGCAAGATGCACAAGACAAGATTGAGTTTTTGCAGTTGGATTCTTAGCTTCAACAAGATGAACTTCAGCAAAAGAGTCATCATTATGAACTTGTTTCTGTTCATAAAATTGAGAGGGACTCCTATTAGCAGCAAGAATATAAAGTTGTAGTCAATTCACATTCAGTTCCTTGTACAAGAGCAGATTTACATGTAGATGCAGCAGCTCAGTCTGCACTTCCCAAGCGCATCATCAGACCTTGGGAACAGCTTGTCCATAACAAGCACATAACTGATCTTGGATATGACAAGGAGTTGTCCTTTCATATACCAGACTACTCCAAGCCCATCAAATTTCAGAGTGCCAGATTTCTTTATGGCAGTTCACCTTCAGCTGTTCCAGATCCTGCTCCTCTTCCACAGCAACAACAACAACAAATTGTAAAATGCCAACACTGTGATCGCGTTGACCATATGAAAGATCACTGTTTTGATCTTCACCCATGTAAGCACTGTGGTCGGCACACCCATTCTTCACATAGATGCTTCATAAACAAGCCTCCTACAAGAACAAAGATTCATCTTGGATGGATCGCTTCTTGGCAATGGGCATCAACATCCAAGAAGATGTTTAAGTCACATGTCAGAACTTGTTCTAGAATATTGAACAATCTTGGAGTTGAGTTTTAACCATCATCTCACCTTGTACCTGATAGAGGGGGAAATGGTGGTCACCTACAAGCTTCAAAGCCACATCAAGCAAGCCTGAGCCACAATCTCTCATTCCATATTCATATTTTTAGCCAGAGACATAGCAGTTCAAGCGAGCCTGAGCCACAATTTGTCATTCCAGATTCAGATTTGTAGCCAGAGACACAGCAATTCAAGCGAGCCCGAGCCACAATTCATCATTCCAGATTCATAGTTGTAGCCAGAGACACGAATGCCCATGAGCATGCCTTTGGTTGGTGGACAACCTTAAACCATATATGTGAGGTTGATATTCTTCCTCTTTCAGAACACTTCCTCTAGTAGAAGACTTCAGCTTCTTGCCAGCTTTGGAAGAGTTCCAGGAAATGCATCAAGCATTCTAGTGTTGGTGGTCATCCTTAAACCATTGCAGGTTGTAGACCTCCCTTCTTCTAGGTTGAAGGTCTCCCTCTTCAAATATGAGGGACACTTCCTCTAACAGAAGCCCTTAGCTTCTTGCCAGTTTTGGAAGAGTTCCGAGAACTGTAATAAGTGTTGGTTCCAGTGTTGGTGGTCATCCTTAAACCACCCCTTTATGCCAACATTTCAGAGAGCTGATTCAGCCTAAGTGTTGCCATGCATACTTTGCAGATTTGTATTACATCTCTCTTCTTGGACTCACACATACCCCTTCGGATTAAAGGGGGGAATGTTGGACACCTAATCCTCTATGGGTAGGTGTGGAAGGCAAACAGTCACAAAGGAGTCCAAGTGACCTTGAAATGCGAAATCCAAGAGCCACATTAATGTAATATAAATGTATATCTATGAGTAATAGAAATACATCGCATGCTTATCTTTCTATATGTGTGTTTATTGTCATGTGTATTTACCATGCGTGTTTAACAATAAAGTTATAATTTAATTATTTTTTATGAATTTTTTTTTTTTTTGGAAATGTAAGATGCATCATGGGGGGTAAGTGTTTTTATGCTTATCGTGGATTAATGTCTATCAGCATTTACAATCCATTTAATTTATATGGTTGCACTATTCATATTTCAATTAACTCTATACTTCATGTAACATCCTTCCATTAACATTAACTTCATTATTCTCATCTTTTGCTTCTTATTACGAAATATTTTAGTCATATAATATCTTTCTATTAATCTAATCATTATTATCTTTTGCTTCTTATTATTGGATCTTTTAACATATTAGATAAATTTAAATGACTATGTTAAAATTCTTATGATAATAATTTAATATACCTTTAACTAATACTATGACTAATTTTAAATAGTTTATTAACACATATTAATTAGATATCAATTATATACATTAAATACAAAGTCAAATAGTGCGATCAGGACGACCTAGCCGCGCTGCTCTGAGCTTGTGGCTGCAGGCCTGCCATGGCCCCTCCGGTCGATTCCACGGAGGGGGCCGATGCCCAATCTGTGTTCTTAGCACTTATTCAGTCTCTCCCGATTCAACGTCCTTGCCCATCTCTTTCTAAGTTCATCAAGAAGCTGGACGATCTGCAAGAGGTTATTCTACCTCCTGCTTTGCCAAGAATGATTGCTCTCTCACTTACTGAATGGGGGCTTATTGGGCAATTCACTGGCTTATGGTCATCTCCCAAATATGTTCAACGCTGGATCGAGAAGAACTGGGTGGACAAAGTTAGTGGCAAAATCTCTATTCGCTTCTGTGGGAAAGGATATTACACATTCCATTTTGAAACAAGAGCAGACAAGGACTTAATCTTCAGAAACGGTCCTTATTTTATGGACTCCAGAGGGCTGTACTTGAAAAAATGGACTCTAGACTTCGATCCTGAGTTGGATGTTCCTAGTGCTGTACCAGTCTGGGTTGGTGATGACTCGGTTCGCGCCATTGGCAATGCTGTTGGGAAGTACATCGATCGGAGCGAACCCAAGGACAATATGCAAGCTTGTGCGCGTATATGCGTGGAAGTTGATCTCGGCAAGGGTCTCCTAGAGGCAATCAAGCTAAAGGTGGATGACTGGACACACATTCAGCAATTGGACTACGAACAAATTCCATTCAAATGAAGGGTATGTCACGAGTATGGTCATTTTTCCAATCGCTATTCTAAAATTGTTAATGATGAAAATGCTCAACCTGAGAAACAATGGGAAACTGTCAAGAGGAAAAAGACTGCTTTTGTGTCGTTAGTTGAAGCTCCTCCCAAATCAGCTCCCTTCAAACCCAACCCTTCCTCCTCGTCGACTCCTCCGCCCTCCCCTCCCAAGAAATCCTTAGAGTCTACCAATCCCTTCTCCTCCATTTCCCTTGATGATGATCCCCCCATTCCTCCAACTCAGGAAGGCTCTCTTGCTCCTACTCCCCCTTCAAACCCATCTCCATCATTCTCCCATGATCCTCCTACATCTAGATCAACCAGAAGCTCTTCTAAAGAACACGGTGCCAATCTGGATACTAACAGAAAACAAGGGCTAGGCAGGAGATCCACCAAACAGCAGAGAGAAGAAAATGCCCAAAAAGATATTGCTATGGGTACTCAAAACCCCATAGAGACTTACATCTTGGGGTAAAATAGCAAGGAAGTGGCACATAAAGATTAGGGAGGGCGAGCAACTCTCTGTACCCCTCTCACCCAATGATGAAAGCCCTATCCTGGAACAACAGGGGATTAGGGCACCCCTCCAAAATCAAAGCTCTAAATGATCTGATAGCTCAGGAAAAACCAAGAATTCTTATGCTACAAGAAACAAAGCAAGGTTACCAAGAAATGAGAGGGATTATTGACCGCCTTAAGCATTATGAAGGAAGTATCTGCGAATCTAGGGGAGCTTCAGGGGGAATTGCCACTCTTTGGAACCACACTGCTTGGAATCACAAAACTGATATAGTCAACCAATTCTGGATTAAATTTGTACTAGAGAACCTCATGAACAGCCAAACAATTGTCATCTATAATGTATATGCTCCAAATCACTACAGGGACAAAGCGCAGTACTAGAATTCACTTCAAACTGACATTGATGATGAAGAATGCAGCAACGTCATTCTTGGAGGAGATCTTAATCTCATACTCCATGCCAACGAAAATAAGGGGGGTTGTTTTACACACGATCCCTGCAGAACGTAGTTGGAGATTATTATGTAGGACCAAGATCTTATTGACGTTGCTCCCAAAAATCGAAGGTTCACATGGAATAATCGCAGATTGGGCAAAGCTAATATAATGGAGTGGCTAGACAGGTTTCTGGTGAATATCTCCCTCCTCTCCTCCTTCTCCACGACAGACTCTGTTGTTCTCCCCTTCGCAGCTTTAGATCACTACCCCATAGCGCTAACACTTGAAACTCACTGCTCTCTAGGCCCCATTCCGTTTAAGTACAGCCCGCTGTGGAGCAATTTTCCCATTGTTGATTAGATTGTGAAACATACATGGTGCCAACACATTGTAGGATCGTCGGGTTTTATTTGGGAAAGCAAATTAAAAAGGACCAAAAGCGCCTTAAAAGACTGGGCACGTAATCACTATAAGGAGCCGGAGAAAGCGAAAGCTGAAATCAAAAACAAATTGGAACAGATCCACAGCACTAATGAGGAACAAGGTCTGTCCCAAGAATCCAAAGCCAGAGAATGTGACCTTTACTTCCAGCTTTATCGTGCCAATCGTATGGAGGAGCAGAAATGGAGAATCAAATCTCATCAGCTGTGGTTGCAAGGAGGGGACAAAAACTCCACCTTTTTCCATAAGCAGGCTACAGTCCGAAAAACCAGGAACAATGTCACCTCCATCACTGATGATGAAGGCCAACTTCAAACCTCCCAAGATGCTATTAAAAAGGCTGCCTCAAAACATTATAGCGTGCTCTTAACTGAAACCAAAGAAGCTGAAGACTGCTCAAATATACTTCAATATCTTCCCACAGAAATCAGTGCAGAAATTAATGCAGAACTCACCAAGGAAATAGAAGAAGAAGAAATTCAAAGAGCCATTTGGGCTCTTCAACCAGACAAGGCCCCTGGCCCCGATGGCTTCCCCATCAGTTTTTATAGATCTCACTGGGGGACTATCAAAAAAGATCTTACCAAGATGATAAAATAGATCCAACGCAAGAATAAAATTGGAGGCTTCACCAATGCCACTCACCTCGCCCTTCTCCCTAAAGAAAATCGACCCTCAACCTTCTCCCATTTTCGGCCCACTTCCCTCTGCAACTCCTCATATAAAATCTTGTCAAAAATCATAGCCACCCACCTCAAACCTATCCTTCCCTCTCTCATATCTGAGAACCAAGGAGGCTTCTTAGCCAATAGACAAATTTCTGACTCTATTCTGCTTGTGCAAGAGGCTATACATTCCAACCATGTTAGAAAAGAAAAAGGTTTCATTCTAAAACTGGACTTAGCCAACGCTTTCGATCGAGTAAGACACTCTTTCCTTCTTGCTGTTCTAAAGAAAATGGGATTTGCCTCACCCTTCATTGACCTAGTCCAAGCATGCATCTCTGGCCCTTGGATCTCCCCCCTTATCAATGGTAGGCCAGGGCCTTCCTTCCAATCTTCTCGAGGTTTACGTCAAGGCTGCCCCCTTTCCCCCTACCTCTTTATCTTGATGGCTGAATCCTTTAGCAGGGCCCTTGACCAAAAACTCCGCACCGGTCTTATCACCGACATTAAATTTGGGAATGGAGTCAAAACATAAACCATTCTCAGTTTGCTGATGACACCTTGTTAATGGGAGGAGCCTCCAACATTATATCTCGTCGGTTCAAATCACTCCTAGATAGATTTATGAGTTATTCCGGAGGCATGATCAATCACCTTAAGAGCTGCATTTATGGTTGGAACGCAACTGCTCAAACTCTTCAGAGCATTGCCAACATCTTTGGGGTTCCCTGTAAATTAGATTGGGGGCACTTCTCTTACCTGGGCATGTCAGTGAGTGTGGGTTCTCTGAAAGCTAAAGTTTGGGACACTATTATTGACAAAATGAAAAGGAAAGTGCAGCAATGGGGCTCCCTCTGGCTTAACCCAGAAGGACGCCTAATCCTCCTGAAATCTGGCCTTTCTTCACTACCCTTGTATCAATTCACGCTACTGCAAGCTCCAGCTAGTTTTCACCACAAAGTGGAAGCCATCCTCCGTCACTTTCTCTGGCAAGGGGCAAAAACTGAAAGAAAGAAATACAACCTCATAAATTGGAAATAGGTTATTCAACCATATGAATATAGAGGGCTGGGGATCAGATCTCCACAGCTACTAAACCTGGTCTTCGGTGGCAAGATAGTCTGGAGGCTCATCAATGGTGACTCTGCTTGGTGGAAGAACATGCTGGAAGTCAAATATCTAAATTCTCCGAGGCAGCTCCTATTAGATCATGACATACCTCTCAGAGCCTACACCAAAATCTGGGGGCTGTGTAAAAAAGTAATACCCATCCTCGCTTCAAACATTTCTAAGGTTCCCAAGAGGGGCAACAGCACTAGATTAGGAACTGACAAAATAATGGGTCATCAACCCATCAGCAATAGGCTCGGAACCCAGCAGATACTCTCCTACCTTGCCAATAAAGGGATTCACAATTTGAATCAGATATCCAAATGGGATATTCACACTCATCTCTGGACTGGATGGAAATTCCCCGATATTCCTAAAGAGCTGTGTTCTAGCCTGGATAATCTGCAGGCTCATCTCCATGGCATCACACCCACTAAACAAAATGATGTGGATTGTTTCTGCTGGGACCCTATAGGAACTAGCTATACAATCAAAGTCGCCTACCAACAAATCTATAACAGAGATCATCCGATGTCCAAATGGTCACAATGGAAAACTGTTTGGAAATCAGAGACCCTTCCCAAAATTAAATTCTTCATTTGGGTTCTCTTAAAAGGGAAAGTGCTTACTTCTGACAACTTGAAAAAACACAGTGTTCTTGGTCCTTCCCGCTACCCAAACTTTCATGCAGCGGAGGAGACTATTCAGCATCTTTTCATAAACTGCTCCTACGCCACTGCTTGTTGGAAAGAAGCCTTCCAGCAGGATCATCTCCCCTGGGGTTCACAAAGCACCATTTCCGAACTCTTACACTCATGGAAGAAGAATTACCCTTGGCAGCGCAAGAAGAATAATGTGGCAAGAAGAGTCTGGAACGCTCTTCCTTACACCATGTTGTGGCGCATTTGGCTAGCACGCAATCAAATAATCTTCAAAGACAATAAAATCGACATCATAAAGCTATATAATAAGGCAAGAGGACTCGCTTTGGAAACTATAGCTGTCAACTGCCAACGGAACATGGACACGGTTGGTCTCTTCGTTGAAGAGCGGAACTACATAGGTAGTATGCTTGATCAGAGCAACAGGGACCTCTGCAATGGACAACACAGAAACGACACCAGCAGCAATCAAACTCCTAGTAGCAGCTGGAAAATCAGAATGAAGGATAAGGAGTTTGCATCCTGGTTAAAAAGCTGCAACACACATTATCTATTTTTTGATGGAGCCTCCAAGTTAAATCCTGGTAAGGCTGGGGCGGGCGGAATCATTTGTAACGCCAATGGAGACATCATCCTTGCTTACGAATGGGGATTAGGCTCCCTCTCCAATAATAAAGTTGAAGCTCTCGCTCTGTACCAAGGTCTTATTCAGCTCCAAATCCTTGGCATTCGCACACCAACAGTGATCGGAGATTCGGCAATCATCATCAGCTTAATGGTCCACAAGCGAACAGCCACCAATTTACCACTCCAGCAAATTATAAATCGATGTCATGATCTCACCCAGCAAATGCAGGAGTCTTGATTTATCCATGTCCTTCGTTCCCTCAATAAGGAGGCCGATGCTTGTGCAAACAGAGCCTGCTCCAAACCTTTGGGCATTCTCAGTAGAAACGCCTCTGATTCCTTTTGTTTTCTGCCATGATTTGGAAAAATCAGCTCAGTTTGTCTGCAGAGACAGCAATAGTAACCATGTCCACGAATGCGATGGCAACCAGAAATTCACTATGGGCAGCAATGAACCCAGTCTCAGCTCCGCAAATTCAGGATCTACAGGCCTTGAAGGCGACCTATTGCAAGATTCACAGGTTCTGAAGACAACATTGCATTAGCATGTTTTACAAATGTAGTTTTTTACTGTCACAATTTGTTCGAATTTATACTATATCAACCTTCTCAATAGTCAAGTACAATCGGAGTGCACAGGAACTTGGTCTCGCTGATGTTCCCCTCTTTCTCTTCTTTCATGCTTATAGCCCTGTAACAATGGAGCTTAGATTCCTCGTTTCCTTTTTTTGAATACAAACAGCACCGGATTATGTCAAAAAAAAAAAAAATACAAAATCAAATATAATTTTTTAAAGATTATTAATTACATAAAATAAATAAATAAATAAAAATTCAATATTATTAATGGTATGAATCTCTAAAGGAATGAATATTAATTTTTATTATTAATTTACATTAAACCAAACTAAATAAAATATAAATTTCAAAATTGCTAATTAAAGTAAAATATAAATTTTAAAGTTATATGTTCCATTTTTATAACACCCTCATTAATATGCAACACATAATAATGAAATAAAAATAGTTTACATAAAGTTTGTATTGATTATATATATAAATAATTAAAATAATAATTAGTCTGACTTGGCACAAGTTTTTTTTAACAAATTCTACGGTGAGTTACTATTTTTATTATTCTTCCAATTTTGTCACATGGTAATTTATTATTTATTTGATTTTTTCTAAAATAATTTTTAAAATAAATTAATCATTTAGATGATCTAGGAAAATTAAATTATAAAAAGAATTCCCAAATGAAAAGTTAATTGGCTGGTTAGTTGAAATAATAACATTATATACCTGGAAAGTTAATTGGCTGGTTAGTTGAAATATTAACATTCTATACTTTTGTAGTTAATTGGCTGGTTAGTTGAAATAATAACATTCTATACTTGGAAAGTTAATTGGCTGGTTAGTTGAAATATAAACATTCTATATTTTTTACTACAACAGCTCCGTGCATTGATGGATTTAGTTTTAACTAAAATTCTGCAAAGCGGAGCATAGAACTCAAAGTTACTAATTTTACTAAACAGACAATTAACTACAAAAGTATAGAATGTTAATATTTCAACTAACCAGCTAATTAACTTTCCTAGAATGTTAATATTTCAACTAACCAGCTAATTAACTTTCCTAAGTATAGAATGTTATTATTTCAACTAACCAGCCAATTAACTTTTTCATTTGGGAATTTTTTTATAGTTTAATTTTCTTAATTACTAGATCATTTAAATGATTAATTTATTTATTTTTTAATTATTTTGGAAAAAATCAAATGAATAATAATTTACTATGTGGGAAAATTGGAAGAATAATAAAAATAGTAACTCACGATAGAATTTGTTAAAAATACTTGTGCTAACTAGACTAATTATTAATTTAATTTTAATTATTTATATATATAATCAATATAAATTTTATGTAAACTATTTTTATTTCATTATAATGTGCTAGATATTAATGAGGGTGTTATAAAAATGGAGCATATAACTCTAAAATTTATATTTTATTTATTTGAAACTAGCTCAAAGAAGAAAATTAATATAGTTAAGATTAGAATGAACTCTCGTGAGTTCCATAGTGAAACAGGTCGTTGGAAAGTTCCTAAAACACCATGGATGGAAAGGATCTGTCATCTTTATGAGAATATGAACATCGAGGATGAAAATCACTTCCTCTTAGTGTGGCCAGCGTACAACTACATTAGAGCTCAATTTCATAATCTTTGTTGCAATATTGACTTTCCTAGCCTTTTAAGATGTCAAAATTATAGTGAACTCGGGAGGCTTCTCTCCACGCTTTTTGAGCATAGGAATAAAATCTTAAATCAAACTAAATAACTCTTTTCTTTAGGTCCAATAGACCAAAGATTGGTCTGGGTGAACGTTAACCACTATCATCATCATCAAAAAGTTTCACGATCCCAATTCATATATATAAATCTGAAAGTTAACTTTTTATCAAGTTCAAGATTAGTACATAGATAGTTTAAAGGATAGGTTACCCGAATGTAAGATGTAAAGCCACCAAAAAATAACCTTTAACTTTTCGGTCTCCCAAAGAAAGCAACCGACCAAGTAAAAATCATATCTTCGCAGAAAAGTTTATATCTTCACCTAACGTGAAAGTTTATTTTTAATAGTTATATTGGTTGAAAACGAAAACAGATTAATAGGTTTGTAGTTAATGCCATTCAGTGGAGTTTTGATTATTCATTTTTTCTTATGATTATTCATTTTTTCTTATGAGAAAGATAATTTGAGTTAATTGATTGAGGTACTTGCTATATGATATCTTTGGGAACCAGTTTGGTCTTCTACTTGACACTTCATATTTAAATCTTTTTGATTGAAACATGCAATTTTGAATCATTAAAATTTAAGTCTGGTCATAATTTTGTTTATTTTTACGTTGCAAATTATAGCTGGATTTGGAAATGAATAAAAACTTCTCATGATTCCTCATCAAATGCAAATAAAGGTAGAATCATAGTACAGGAAAACAAACCTATAGAAACGAGCTAAGATCTAATTAGCATCTTGACTGCAGCTAGCTATGTAAATGGTGTCAATAGATAGTTCATGCAAATTGAGATAAGACGGAAAATACCTCTGTTGAATATGGTTATAGTTATGAAAATATATAGGGGTAGATATAGTTATAGTTATGGAAATATATAGGGGTAGATATGCTTGAGGGACGAACATCATATAAAAAATTATCCTGAACGGTGACTGTGGTTAATTGAACCCCCTCGAAAGTGTGAAACAAACACTGAAAAGAAACAATAACAGATATCTAATGCGGAAACTCAAGCTGTCCACAACTTTTTTCCCTCATGAATTGGGATTTTCTAACCTGGGGCTTCTGAATGGCGAAGGGGAAAACACGACACAGAAGGTTGGAATTTAAGAGTGTGGGCAGAAATAGGATAAATAATCATGTCAGGGCTTGTCTGGTTCTCAGGTTCCATACCAACAGTACCAACAGAAAAAGCAAGTTTAGATGACCTGCAAGACTAAAGTTGTGGAAATTCCAGTTTTTCAAGTCGGGAAAAGGGGTGATACAAATGGGATTACTCTGAACTTTAAAAACCCCACCGTTACTCAGGGTTTAGTGTCTTCGGGGGTGGAGAAGATGAAGAAGCCTGTGAGGTTTGAAAACTTAGCATTGAAGTGGGCCTCTTGTAGCCAATATATCTCTATATAGCTAGGCTTGGCAGGGGGTTTATTCAACCATTATATCTATATTTCCAACATTTGGAGGAAAAAGATAACTAATATATCTGTATAGCCAATATTTGAAGCAAAAATATGTCAAACCTCACCCTCAATCGAATGTTGTTGTTGTGGCTTGTCGAAGGACAATTTGGGGGAGTTGAGGCTCATGGTGGCCGGACTTCCGAAGAAGCCACAGTTGTTGGCACATCACATGAGCCCTTTTGGGACCTGGCATCCAGTCTCCTCCTAGTTCTAGCTCTTTTGGGCCATTATATTCAGGAGCTCCCATTATGTTCAGGAGCTCTCGAGTTTGAATCCAAGGTAACAAATAAGGAAAAGGAAATACCCAAGAAAACACCAAACCACTACAGATTTCAATGAAACAAGGCTGGATTTTCTCACTCAACGAGAATTTTAGAGATGCACCCAGGCAGACCAAAGAGGCCTTGGAACAATTGAAGATTAAAGGGGTGAACTGAGGCTCGAATTTTATGGGCTACGAGACCACCTAGACGACCCCCTGACTTAATGAGCAGTCGTTGCGAAAATTCACTTTTGGGTCGGTAGATCTACGGAAACTGCAATGCCTCGGTGTCTTAGCCCCCTCTCCCTTACTAAGTATAATAAGTTTAAGAAGGATTATCTTCACAGGAAACATTCAAACAGAATCCTAGAACTTTAGCATAAAAATGGTGTGTGGCGTAAAAATGTTCACAAAGATGTAAATGGATAGCAGGGCTACATAAAAATCCATATACACATGTAAAATGCAGACAGGAAGCAAATATGTAAGTGGATAGCAAAGCCGCATAAAAATCCATATACACATGTCAAATGGAGACAAGAAGTGTGGATGAAAAACAAAGGTACACCGATTCATAAGAAAAGGCCTATCAGCCTAATTAGTAAACTTATGTCATTATGGTTTTTTTTGTTTTTTTTTTAATATAAGATGTATTGTAAACTAAGTGTTTTGATGTTTGTTTATGGGGTTTTTGATAGATGGTGATCAAGTGTTCTATTAAGACACTCTTTCATGTGAAGTTACTGGTTTAATTGTCCGCCTCGATCGGGTTGATATATTGGACATGATGAAGATGTAGTCCTACCAAGCTTACCAAAAAAAAAGTGTTTTGATGTTTATTATGAGTTTATGTTTATTAGTTTAGATTCATTTTAATTCCAATCTACCAAGTTTTCATAGGGATCAAATCTATTTTCATTCTCCAAAAGTGTTCGCATCGCAAGAGATCTCATATTTCTCAACCCTTGGTAGATCTCGAGTTAAGATGAATCTAGACTGGTTCAATTATTAATTATAATTGTAATTATTAATTTTATTTTATTTTTTAAATTTAATTGAATTTTAATTTTTATAAAATGTTTACATAACATAACATGACAAAGACATTACAACATTTCTTCCATACTAGGCTCCAGAGCGACTCTTCAAAAAAATAAACATATTAGCCATTTAATTTATATAAATGTAAGAGTGTACTCTAAACAAGCTACGATTTTTCCTTAAAAAGAATAGGTTTTTTGACAAGATTTTGGTGAAATCCAGCAATTGTTTTTGGAAATCTAGGTTATAGTTGTTAAATTTTAGAATTTTAGGTGCCACAGGGGTTCTTAAGGGTGATGAATCCATTTCCACCATTAAAAATACGATTCAAACACTCTCAATTCCATATTTTTTGAAAAAAAGGGTTGAATTCCAGCGAGAAATTGTCCTCCAAGAAAAATCGTCACCTACTTAAACTAATATCTCTTAAAACCAAAATAGATCCCTCTTAAGTACGGATCTACCATGAGCTTATAGGGATCAAATTTCTTCAGGTGATAACTTTTTTTTTTAGAAATTCCTTATAGATTGAAACTGCTAATTGTAATTTACTAAAACAATAGACTTGAATCTACTCTACCAATTGCGGAAACCAATTTAAACGACTGCGAAATCACGAAACATAAAAGAGAAAATATTCAATCAACACATTACACAATTATTTCCTGGGGAAAGCTACAACTAAAAACATTTTTATTTGTATATTGCATTAGTTAGAAAATATGATAAGATTACAATGCTTTACTCATGCCTGAGCAACCTCTGCACTATCTCTATTTGTCTCACTACTTCCTAGACAAGCCTAGACCAATACTTAACCAAATTTTGACTTTCCCAAGTCCCTATTTCATTTCGTTGTTTCCTTGGGTAACGAGCCCCTATTAATTGGGGAAATTCCCAATTGGAATTTCACAATACATCACAGGCCTTCCTCTTATTGCATGCACCACCTGTACAATTTGGATGCTTATACAACTGATAGTACACTGCCCTTGAACTCAAATCTCAAATGGGTAACTCTCAGTTCACACATGCATGAGTTATTTATGGTTGGTTTATCAGTTATCTGGTTGATCACTGAGTAGACAACTCACTACTAGACCTCCCACTAGTTCCTCCAACAGTTGGAACTATTTAAACTGACTTTAAATTAGATAAAATTAATTAATTAATTACAACTCGAAATAAACTCAATGAGGGATCCTAAAAAGTAGGAACCACTCTACATAACTCAAGTTAGACCCTCAACTCGAATTAACTGAACCAACTAAGTCAAAATACTTTAGTTAACTCGTAAAAATTGTCATGAGATGTGGAATTACAATTTTCTTCTAATTTAATTCAAGGAAAAATTAAATTAGAATCTTCCTTGGTGCCATTTTCAACACTTCCTCTCAACAATAAAGGGATTATCAGATACCCCAATCCTACCTCTATGGAACTTGAATTTTCCTCTTGACACTTCCTTATTCAATATGTCTACATCATGTTCATCTGTAAGAATGTACTCTAGCATCATGATTGGCGTTTGCACATAATATTTGAGATGGTGGTGTTGGATTTCGATATGCTTGGACCTATCATGAGAAACTAGATTCACCGAGAGTTTGATACAACTCTGGTTGTCACAATAAATCACTGTATAATCCATCTGTTCAATAAATAAACCAATAAGGATCTTCCTCGTCCAAATATCCTCAAAATATTATTGATTAGAATCCATGTACTTTGCTTATACTGACTGAGTGCAACTGATCTATGCTTTCTGTTGTACCAAGAAACTATTGCCAACCTAATGCTGAAGATTCCTCCTGATGTGCTCTTCCTATCTAATGGACTCCAAATTTGCATATATGCAGCCTTGCACCTTCACTCCCTTTTTCAGTCTGTACGAAAGACAAAACTGAGTGGTGCCTCTAAGGTATCTCAACACATGAGTGGCTTCCTTCCAATAGAGTTTGGTTGGTTTAACCATTGCTTGACTAAGTTGGTTAACCGCATAACACATGTCTGGTCATGTGTTCACTGAGTACATAAGTGAACCCACAAGATACCTGTAAATGGTAGCTTCTACCACTACGCTTGAAGTAGCATCTTCCTTCCTCCAAATCCCTTCTAGAGTAGTCTCCATGGGTTTGTTGCTCTCCAAGTGAAACTTCTTCAGTATCTCGTTGGCATACTTTCCCTCAGAGACAAACAATTCACCATCTCCTTGCCAAATTTCCAAACCAAGGAAATAATGCATAAGCCCCATGTCTTTCATCTCGAATTCTCTTTCCAAATACTATTTGCAATATTTTATCAGCTTCTCATCACCTATTAGAATTAAGTCATCGACATATAATACTATTATCAACAATCGACATATGGTAAAGGTTTGCATCTGCTTCACTTTTGGTGAAGCCCAACCCGGTGAAATAGTTGTCAATCCTAGTGTACCAAGCACGAGTTGCTTGTTTCAATCAATACAATGCTTTCTTGAGTTTGCACACATGCGAATCTCAATCGAAGGTCTAAAATCCTTCCTAATGCTCTATGTATGTCACTTCCTCAATCACTCCGTTGAGGAAATATGTCTTCACATCCATCTGATGTATCTTCCATGCCATCTACGCTGAAAATGCTAGAATAGATCTGATTGAAGAGTACCTTGCTATTAGATCAAAGGTATCCTAATAATCAATTCCCTCCACTTGAGAGAACCCCTTGGCCACAAATCTAGCCTTGTCTTTCTTGACACTCCCATATGCTGCTTGCTTCACTCTGTTGATCCACCTGGATCCTACAACTGACTTGTCCTCTAGTCTTGGGACAACTTCCCATGTAGTGTTCCTGATAATGGAGTCATGCTCCTCTACCATGGCATCAACCCATATTGGTTGTTGCACTTCTTCCTAGAATGAGGATGGCTCCGTCTCTAAACTCTCGCTCATAAGAGCCATGTAGCTAGTGTACCGATCTAGTGACTTCCTTTGCCTGCGTTGTGATCATTAGAGAACTTTTGATGTCTAAAATGGGCCTCCTAAGAAAAATGTAAAACCAAAACAAAATTTATAAGAACCAATAGGATTCAAGGTGATGATGTCAACCATGGGGGATGATTCACCATTTTTGGGGTATACAAGTAAAAAGATCAAAAAATAATAAAATAATAAAACTACTTTTTCAACTGATTTCCGTAAGGTTTTAATCAAATTTTGAGTGGGAGTACTCATTGGATGAAAAATTTAATTCTTCATCCAAGGAGTACCCTTGTTACATACTTCTGATGGACCCTGCTACATGAAAAATGTGATTGCAATCACATTTTTTCATGAATTTCTTATTTTTCATGTATCAGTCCATCAAAAGCATGCAACATGGGTACTCCTTAGATAATGAATCAAACCATGCATAAAATGAGTGTTCTCACTCAAAATTTGAGTAAACCCATAGGGAGATCAGTTGAAAATATGAGTTGGAAAATTAATTTTTTATTTTTTCCCTCTAAAATTTGATGATCTAATCTAATATTATTTTATTATTTCCACTATTATTTTATAATTTCCTTAGGAGCCCCATTTTAGCCCTCAAAATTCCCCTAATGGTGGGTTCTCCCACATTCTCTCTAGCATCATGCATTAACCTGTCAACCTCTCTGGTGCGCTTCCTTCCATCTCTGGATATCTCTGCATGAGTGGGTGCTTCCACTCTCTACTCCTTTGCTTGTGGCTTCTACACAAAATTCAGAGGTTCTTCTTTTGGAGCTAAAAGCTCCTCATCTCCATGCAACTGAAGATCCCTCTCAAGAGAAATTCTCATAGTCTTCTCTTTATCGAATTTCACATCTCTACAAACCACTGTCATCCTTTGAGATGATAGGTACACCCGATAGTTGTGAGGTGTATCAGTGTACCCCACAAATATTCCCAACTTATTTGTTGGTTATATATTTTTCCGTGCATCCTTAGAAACATGACAATAAACTAATGAACCAAAGATTCTGAAGTGCGCCACATCAGGTTTCTTAATTGGAAAATCTTCTTCTGGTGAACTCATCTCGAGAATCCGATGAGGACTCATGTTTTTCACATATACCTTTGTGTTGCATTATTTGGCCCACAAGTTCAACGGTAGGCCCTGATCATGCAACATCGCCCATGCAACTCCTGCAATAATTATTTTATTTCTTGTTGCAACCCCATTTAGTTGTGGGTTATTGGGTGTTATTAACTCTCATTGAATGCCTTCTGAGGCACAAAAGCTCTTGAACTCATTTGACAGATATTCTCCACCGTTGTCACTCCTGTGAGCCTTCACTTTCCTGCTCGTGTCTTTTTCAAAATTTCTTTGAACTCACAAAATGTTGAGAACGTCCAGTCTTCCTTCTCCATGAAGAATATCCAACACTTCTGTGAGAAATAATCTACAAATATTACACAATAATTGTGCTTGGACGTGGATTCTATCGAGAATGGCCCACACACATTTGAGTGAACTCTTTCAAGGATCTCTTGCACTTGACTGTCCTTATCATGAAAGGTGGCTTTGGTGTACTTCCCCAATGTACACCATTTTCATGTATCACTCTGCTCAAGTGCACCCTTGGGAAGTCCTGTAGAAATATGTTGCATGATCTTCAAAGCTCCATGGCATAGATGGCCTAATATTCTATGCCATAACTCACTGACGTCTCGTCTTTGCACCTTTTCTACTTTTGTGCAAAAATCAACACAAACTTCTACATCCAATTTGTAGAGGTTCTTCACTCAAACCCTAATATTATTAACCTGTGCCATGGCTATGTGATGAAGGAAAACCTTTCCTGTGCTAAATATCACATCATAGCCATGATCTTCCAACATAGCAACTGAAACTAAATTCTTATTCAAACCCAGAACATACCCGAAATATTTCAATGTAAGAGGCGAACCAGAGTCCCTCTTAAAAGTAATAGTACCGATGTCGGTCGCACTATATCTTCCATCATATCCCATCTCTATGTGCATCTGGAGGTCCTTATCCTCCAAATCATTTAAGAATTCTTTGTTTCCAATCATATGGAATGAGGCTCCACTATCCAGGTACCACACACTACCCATCACTAAAGACACCATGCATGCGACGAGGGTGAAATCCAACTCGAATTGTGAAGTAAGATCTTCACATGCCGCTTCTCTTGAGGGATTATTGCCAACCTTCTTGTGTGGACACTTCATGGCATAGTGGCCCAGCTCATGGCAGTGAAAATATTTGATCTTTGACAAGCCCTTCTTCTTGCCTGCCTGACCATAATCTAATTTGGAATGGGGTGACTTCCATTTCCCTTTCTTTGCCTTTCCAACTGTTGGTAGGCTAAATTTATCCATTTTTAACCTCTATCCTACTCTAGAAACATGACCTAAAACCTTTTTTTCAACCTTGGAACCCATTCATTCCTGCAATTTTCTGGAATCATGCCCATTCCTGCACTCTATTTATATTTTCATATTAAAGGCCTGTCATTGACTTAACTATTTATTTATGGATTTTATACCTTTAAAATTATCTTTGAAACTAATATTTTGTCTTTTCTAAAGTATTTGATGAACAATGTATTAATCATTGTGGAAGAATGGGCGAGTGGAGGTAGGATTCCTGCACCAATTGGCGGTTGTTGCACTCCTGTGACAACTCGCCAACCATGTGGATCTTTCGTTAAATATAAGTTCATCACGAGTTGGGCTTGGAGCGGGAGAGAAATCAATGGATATTAAAGATCAAGATTCCGGCCATATGCCTCAGATTAGCATTTTTTAATAGCTTGAAGGATTAGTTTAAATTGTTTTTTATGTTTTTGTTACGGCCGTAGGCCTAAGGGCTTGTATTTAATGTACAACTCTGATAGGAAATAGATAGCGATGCTACAACAATTTTGTGAATTGTAATTATTTTGGTATCGCCCTCTTTCTTGGCTAGATTCGGATCTCACGATGTACATTTGTTAATTTGGAATATAATAAGAGAACTATGCCATGTTATTCTATTTTCATGTTTCAATCTTATGGTGATGCGTTTTTTAGTGATTGAGTTTCCAGATTTCATAACAGGGAAATGAGCTGATTGTCTAGGGCCCAGCCAACCCAGCTCGTTCTTCCTTTTTTAAAGGTGTGTTAATTTAATTTAAGTGCAAAGTGTGAATTAATTATTTATATCGATTCTTTCGCAAGTAAGAGGTTTGATTTTGTTGCAATAGTTGTGTTACGGATCTGTGGTGTGTAGGCTTAGTTGTGTATGATTTTAACTTGCATAATTTTCCCTTTTGGTGTTTGTTATATTTCAACGAGAATAGTGCAAGTATGCTGCCTATACCAATGTGTTCTCGATTCTCCAAGTCAATCTCCTTGGTTCATTTCCGCAAGTATTTTTACTTCTTTCCTTTTGCAAGATCTTTATTTATTTCTGCAAGTAGGTGTTTATTTCTAAAACATAGACATTCATAATATCTGGAATCTAGCTTAAGAGTTAATTGTGCTTTGATGAACATGGAATAAACACTATTGTAACATAAGGATATTTGCTTGCACTTAACATTTTAGCAAAAACGATTGAATTTCATGTTAACTTATCGAATGAACATTTTGAGTTAAAATGTTTAAGAAGCATATCTGATTCATATGAACAGTCATCTTAGGAACAAGCCTGCTGACACAATAAGATAATTTCCTTAATTGCATGAAAGAAGTTTCCTTCTTTAAGAAAGATTTACTTTGACTTTTGAAATCATTTCTTCTTTCGAGTATGAGTTTATTTGAAGCATCTTTCTACTTGTGAAAGTTATTTTCAAATTTTTGTTCACTTTGCAATTTATTTCACTAGTTAACATGCTTTTTACTTTCTGAAGGTAACCTGAAAATTTAGTATAGGAACACTAGTTTTCTGGAACAGGAACCTCTGTTTCGGTACATGCACTGATATCCTAGTACAGGAACATAGTGCTCTAGCCCAGAGACTTAGAGCTCCTGTATGAAGGTCAAAATATTTAGTACAGGTATAGAACATATTTCTGGTATATAAACTTCATCCCAGGACATGCACAACATTCTGGTACAGGAGTGTTGTTGTAGTACAGGAATGACAGTTTAGTACATGAAGGAATATCTTTAAAGAAGATAGACACCTTTAATAGTCCAACTATGACTCTGTCGTATAACCATACTAAAGATAATAATAAATATCATTTCATAAATTAGGATTGTTTATAGAAACTTAAGAGTTCTTTTATTTACTTCCCTGCAAAGTAATTTCTTTCATATTCCATCATTAGAATTTATTTAGTATTAATTTTTGTGTGATCATTAATTTTTTTTATTATTATGAATATTGTAATTAAAGAAGTAGGAATATAACTAGGAAAGGTTCATATCATTTCTGGAATTTCCTGTGCTTCCCCTCGAAGTTTACAAAACCCCCGGGTTGAAAATTAAGTGTTGAAGGAGTTCGTTGAACTACAATTCCTGCACCCAACATTTTGGCGTCGTTGCCGCAGAGGCTGTTTGAAATTGGTAAGGACTTTCCATTTTTTTCTACAATAGGGGTAAGCCTCATATTGTTTTTTCTATAGTGTGCTTCTAATTTTTGAAGGATTTTATAAGTGCCAATTTCTTATTTTAATTGCAACGTTTGATTGAGTTTTTGTTTTGTCATTTTTTGAGATAAATTCCTAAAAGGAGCAAGGGTATGAAGCCCAATAAGGGCCAAGGAAATAATAATAAATATGAATTTTTTTCTCATATTGGGCCTTCTCTTCTAGGCAGAAAGTCCAAACAGACACAAACCCATCACATAGGAATTGTCCACCTGGATTCTGGAAACAGTAATTCAGGTGTGATACAACCAATGGAGGGGAAGAAGGGGACTATTGTATTCCAAAATGATTTAATCCATAGTCTACCTTCTCAGCCTGTTGAGATCGGTTCGCTTGGAGGCATAAAAATGGTAGAAAATGATGACCATGTTGAAGGAACTGGAGAAAATCGGGTAAATGAGGAGCAATCCACCTTTGGATTTCCAATCATGGATCTAGATATAGTTTTAAAAATGAAGAATATGCTTCCATCAACTCTTCCTCATTTTTATGGTAAGGTAAATGAGAACCCAAATTCCTTCTTATTCTAATTTGACATATTATGTAGAAGTTATGATTACTCCACAAATGCTCGGAAGTTAAAACTATTATCTACAATTCTCAAGTATTCAACATTGCGCTGGTTCATGGGATTAGGAGGAAATACGATATCTTCCTGTGCAAAAATGATGAGAGTGTTTTTGTTGAAATATCAGGAATATTGTAAAAATTGAAAAATGCAGGAAATAATCTTCACCATTGTGCAAGGTGATGATGAGACCTTGGAAGATTACCTAGAAAGGTTTTTATATATCCTCCAAAGGTCAATACAAAAATTTGATCTAAGTACTCTTAGAACCTTGTTCTTACGTGGGATTACTGATGATGCTAGAAATAACTTAAATCTGTGAGGACAAGGGGATATTGCTTAGAAACCTTTTGATCAAATTTGTGACATGTGCAGAAAATTCTCAAGGAATCAATCTAGATCCGATAAAGGAATTCGAAGTAGAAATTAAAAAATTGGATCTACGGATGCTATGATTAATGGGTTGGATAAAAAAATGGAAAATATGAAAATTGAAATAATGAATACTGTTAGGAAGCAAATAGACTCTTTAAAATTTCAACAGAACTTGTAGAAGAACAAGAGTCATTATCTATTTTTTGTCCACAATGTAGGAAAAAAATCCTTTAAGAGAATGTCCTAACGATGTTAAAGGAACTAATAAATGTGTAATTTGTGCAGAGAACCATGCCACTAGAAAATGGCCCTTCATACCTAGATTGAAAGTAGTATTCGAGGGAGGGCAGCATGAACGTGAATCGTTGCATGCTATGGGAGCACAGAGAAATTAGCCTAAGGTTGGTGCAGGTATGGCTCCTGAACTTCCTCCACATTTTTTTGGTTATAATGCACATCCATATTCCTATCATAACACTAATAACTCTCAACTTTGGCAGCATCGGAACCATTTTCAGTATGGAAAACCCTCCCAATATTGGCAACAAGGTTGGAGAGGGCCAAAACATTCGCATCATTCCTATCCTGCACCTATGCAATCATATCCACCTACATAAGAACCTTACCTAATTCCGCAACCATCATTTCCCCAGCTAAGTTAGCCGATGCCACCATTAACTTTACCTTCACTTTTTCGACCTCCTCAACTGCCTGCTCAACCCATACCAAATCCCAAAAATAAAGTGGTACAAATGTTCCATTCTATTAAACCAATTCTTCCACCCAGTTATCAGTCTGTGCCAGTTAGGTTCAATGCCCTCCAACTGAGATTGGGGAAGGTAGTAACATCAAAAAAAAAAAGTAGCCCATGGTGATTATTGAAGAGAAAAGTGAGGAGGAAATTCCTGACCGTTCTGGGAGAGATGTCACCATTCAACCCATCCACGTACCTTTAGAGCCTTTGCCATCCTCTTCAAACCGGCCTCCTTATCTAGAGAGGCTAGTTATAGAGAGGAATGACCCCGTTCCTAAGTCTATTCTGGCTTCTGAGCTTAGGAATACTTTTATAAAGTTCCCTTTTCCCCAAGCTATCAAAGAGATCCCCATCTATACAAAAATCATTAGGGAAATCTGTCTCAAGAAGTCGGGAAGGAAAAGAGTAGAACCTCAAACCATTCAATTTGTTGGAAGAGCAGCAGAGTTAATGATAGGGTGTGTGCAAATGGAAAAATATACTGACCCTAGAAACCCTGTTGTCTCTGTTCAAATAGGTGATGTCCTTGTCTCCAATGTGCTTATAGACCTAGGGGAAACCATTAATGTTATGACCAAGAAAACCATGGATCAAATTGGGTTGGTCCATATTCATCCTACTCCTACCGTGCTTGAATTGGCATATAGATCTAAAATCAAGTCGGAGGGAGTGTTGGACAATGTGGTTGTCTCAATAGACTCCTGGGAATATCCCGCAGACTTCATTGTGCTTCAGCCAAAGAAACCTGTGGGAGGACATCCCTTGATCTTGGGATGACCATGGCTTTCTACAGCTGATGCCTACATTGGATGTCGTTATGGTGACATGCACATTTCCCATGAAGATTCTAGGAAGAAAGTCACCTTATATCCACCTACTAGATATATCCAGGAGCTTAGAGATACCTTATGGCTAGATTACAGTAGTGACGAGGAGCATCAATTAGTTTCTCTGATACATCATTATACAAAGTCAACTCAAGAGGGTGAGATACGAGATTTCATGAATAATCTAGATACCATGCCAAATTTTGAGTCATTGTGTCAAATATTTAGTCTGGATTTTCAAGAAAGTCATAATTCCCAACCTTCCTCACCACAGTCTCTAGCGACACCTCTTTGTACTCTCTAACTTGAAACCACTCTTGTTGAGATTAGTCTAGGAAAATATTTACATATTAACTCAGACCTGGATGCATCCCAACAAGAGAAGGTTGTAAATTTTTTGCAAAACCATCTCGATGCCTTTGCATGGGGATATGAGGACATGAAAGGCATCCCTCCTAAAACATGTACTCATCATATTTATATTCAGGAGGGAGCCCGACCTGTTTGACAACCCTAGAGGTGTATGAACCCAGCTCTAAGAGAAGTTGTGAAGGAAGAATTACAAAAACTCTTAGATGTTGAGTTTATTTATCTTATATCTGATAGCCAGTGGGTCTCCCAATTGGTATTAGTCCCGAAGAAATATGGGAGATGACACAATTGCTTTGATTATAGAGAATTGAATAAAGCCACTCTCAAGGATCACTTTCCCCTTCATTTTATCGATCAGGTGCTTGATACCCTTTCCGGTGAAAAGTAATTTTCTTTTTAGATGGCTTTAGAGGTTATAACTAGCTACAAATCGCACTCGAGGATCAATATAAGACAACCTTTACATGCCCATGGGGGACATTTACATACCGAGTGCTTCCCTTTGGGCTATGTAATGCCCCAACCACATTTCAAAGGACTTTGCTGACCATTTTTGCTGACCTTGAGTGTGTCAAGATCTATATGGATGAATTTTTGGTATTTGGTGATTCATTCATGAAGCCCTAAAAAATTTGGAAAAAAATGCTTTCTCGTTGCCAAGAAGCTCACCTTGCATTGAGTGACAAAAAGTGTAGATTTATGTGCAAAGCAAGAGTAGTTATTGGCCACCTCATTTCTGACCAAGGTATCTAGGTTGACCCAGCTAAGATAGAGGTTATTTTGTGTCTTCCTACACCCAAAACACAAAGGAAAGTGAGAGTATTATTGGGACATGCGAGCTACTATAGGATATTCATTGAGAACTTTTCTAGGATAGCTACCCCCCTTTTTCGATTATTAGCTAAGGATAGTTAGTTTTCTTGGTCCACAACTTGCCAGCAGTCTCTTGATACATTAAAGAAAAAATTAGTGCATGCACCAGTTTTGAGAGGGCTTAACTAGTCCCTTCCATTTCATATTTCCTCTGATGCCTCAGATACTGCCATTGGTGCAACTCTAGGACAAGAAGAGAACAAACAGTCCTATGATATCTACTTCATCAATAAAAACTTGTCACCCGCTAAACTAAATTATACAATGACTGAGAAAGAGTTTATAACTATGATTTTTGCTATTAATAAATTTAGACATTACATTACAGGATATGAAGTCTTTGTGCATATTGATCATTCTGAAATAAAATATTTGATGAATAAAACATTGACTAGCGGTAGAGTGACTAGGTGGCTACTTTTACCTCAAGAATTTAATGTTACTATTGTTGATAGAGGAGGAAAATCCAATGTTGTAGTCGATTATATTTCTAGATTAAATAATCTTGGTGAAGTAATTCCCGTTGATGATGATTTCCCTGATGAACATATTTTTTGTGTGTGAACAAAATCCCCGTGTTTTGCTGACATAGCCAATTATTTAGTCATCGGAAAGAAACCACCTCACTTATCCACTCATGAAAAGTGGAATATCATATAGAAAATTGTTGCATATTCTTGGGTTGAAGGAAACCTCTTTTACACTGGACCAGATCTTATTATCCATAGATGTGTAAGAGAGGAAGAAGTGTTGAAATCTTGAAATCTGCTCATGATGAAACTTGCGGATACCATTTTTCTGATAAGAGAACTGCATACAAGATTCTACGAGTTGGCTATTTTTGGCTGAACAAGAGTTCATAAATTTTTCTCAAACTTCAAAGTTACAGGATTGGATTGAAACTAGGATGTTTGAGTAGATCTCGTCTTCCTAATTCTAGCGTCGTGAATGGTTTGAAAAACCAATGTCCTATGAGGAAGATATTACGTTCTAATCGAAATGACAAATAGGTAAAATTACGATAGTTTGACCAGGTTTGACTGGGATGCAGAGTCAGCAAAAAAGAGAATATTCCTCATAATATTCCTTCCATCGGACCAATCTTTGGTTGACAAGTGTCACTTTTCTATTGGGTACGGGTTGGAGGATCCAATGAGAGGGTGCCACGTGGCCAGCTGTGAGGCCGCCACGTGCCCCTAAAAATTCATATTAAAATTTTGTGTGAGGTCACAGGGCTCGACCCCCTGACCTCCCTCTAGGCATGCACACAGTTTTCCAACTGCTCTACACATGTTTCTTAACCTCCTAAAGCTACGGGTTTCATTTATTATGTATCACACATATGGTTGGGGGTTGGGAATCGTTGGTGGTCCCAACCCGCCAGCAGTCCCCAGTTTATGTCACATGGAAACTATTAATGTCATCAATCGTGTGGTTAATGCTAACCCAAAAGAAAATACACCATGGTATAACATTTAACTGTAGTCCCAATGCATGGGTTCCATTAACCACCGTCTTCTAACGGTTTGGGGGTCCGCATGTGGCCACCACCCAACCATAACATTTATTAAGTGGATATTTCGACGCAGTGGATAGGGGCACGCCAAACTTGGTGGTCTGCCCTGATTTAACTCCAGCTAACTGGAGTTATCCACATTTAGTGGAGTTTTCTTATGAGATATTGGGCAAACGTGTAGGAGGCTCAATTTTCGACCATTATGAGTGAATGAAGAGTCATTTTTTACTAATTGGAGCATTCTGAAGCCATTGGTGCAGAGAAAAAAAACCATTAGAGCACTGTAACTACATGTAATAGAAAATTTTGAGCACAATGAAATATGGACAAGCAATTGGGAGTTGGACGAGAAGATGTAGCCCAAGAGGGGTGAACTGCTTCATCATGCCTCCTGTGTAAATTTCATGTGGTGACTTATTTCTCTATTTTACACTGTTGTTCAGTGTTATTTATTCTTTTTTTATTCTTCTAATTCACTAAAGATCATCTACAAATCATGGAAAAACTCCTTAATCCTTATGCAAACTAATGAACCAATTATGCACATGTTTTTAAAACTGAAAGACCCTTAGCACATCAAAACTAATACAGTCATTTCAAATCAATGGCCTTCCTTGTTTAAGGATGCCAAACAATATGTCAAGCTATGTGATAGGTATTAGCGAATGGGCCAACCTAACCAAACCAATGAAATGAATTTATGTCCTCAGGTTACTATTGAGCCCTTTGGAAAATGGGCTATTGATTTTTTGGGACCTATAAACCCTACACCTTTAAATTAAAATCATATATTGGTTTGTACAGATTTTGTCAAAATGGGTAGAAGCTAAAGCTATTTCTTTTGCTATTGTAAAAGTTGTTGTATACATTTTCTTTACTGAAATATTTACTAGATTTGGTGTGCCTAGGGAGATTGTTTCTGACAATGGACCATAGTTTATTTATAAACTGGTACAGGGTGTGATGGATCAATACAAAATTTGGCACAGGAAATATACACCGTATCACCCGCAAGAAAATGGCAAAGTGGAATCTACAAACAAGGTATTCGAGTCCATCCTCACCAAAACAATGAACATGCATAGGAAGGATTGGGCCAACAGATTTCTGGAAGCCTTATGGGCATATCGAACCACTTGGAGAAACAAAACGGGACACACACCATATGAGTTGGTATACAAGAAACAAGTCCTTTTTCCGGTAAAGTTCCAGATCAAGACCTTCCAGACTGTAGCTCAGTTGGGGTTAGATCTCTAGGAATCACAATAGCAATGTCTACTATAGTTGAATGAGTTAGATGAGTTTAGAATGGATGTTGTTCAGTAGAATGTATTAGTTCAATAAGAGCGCAAGAAATCGCATGACAAGTCTATCAAGAAAAAAAAAATTCCAAGCAGGTGATTGGGTACTCCTTTATGATTCTAGATTTAAACATTTCAAAGGAAATTTACACACACGCTAGATGGGACCTTATGAAGTGGTTAAATTTTTTTAGAATGAAGTGGTAGAAATCAAAACCGTTGATGGGCGAGATTCAGTATTCCTTGTGAATGGGCATAGACTTAATTTGTATTTTCAACCCCTCACAAAGGAAGATTTCATGCAGCAAGTACAACAACAATATGAAGAAGATATGGTAGGTGGTTGTGTCAATCTATTGAAAATTTGATTATTTCTTTTCCTAAAATTAAATATATATATATATATATATATAATAAAAAGAAAAAAATGAAAAAAAAAAAAAAAACTTTTTCTGTGATCATGAAAATCAGCTTACTCACATAATCACAGAAGGATCAGCCTGAAAACCAACATGTTGGCAGGAAGATCAAATTTTAATAAAATGGGAATGTTGCTTAATCTTTATATGTGCTAACTTTCACCAAGAAGAAACAGGTTTTAAGTGTAGGAACCGAGCCCTTATCCAAGTTTGGGACAACTGACACAAATTTTTGTATGCAAGCAACACTAAATTCCCACTACATTTATTTTTTATTCAACACTATTCAGGAATATTTTTGAGGTAAAATTTTTCCCTTCTTCTATTCCCATTTTCGTAAATTTCCTTCTATTTTTCTTTTTTTTATCCCATGATTTAGCACCCTTTCTTCAAATGGAAATTGTCCCTATCCGATTTTGTTTTTCCCTCTTTTTTTTCCCTGAATTTTTTTTCCCAAATCCCTTTTTCGATATGTCCCTCTTGGTAGTTTCACTCTTGAATTCCCTGTTGTAATTTCCTTCCCATTTTGACAATTTACATTTTCCTGCTTCTTTTTCCCTTCATGAATCATATTGCAGGACTTGATTGGAACTCATAAGTCATATCAAAAGGCATACACTAATACCAAGGACTAGCGAATAAAACCTCCTTTGGATATTCAACAAATCTTTCAAAATTTAACCTATGAATTACATTTTATTAGAATTTTTTTTTCCCTCTCTCTCTTCAGACATGCTACAAATGTCCCTGGTGCAGGAATATGTGTTCATTGTAGGAATGTTAGGTACAAGTATGTTCGGTGCAGGATTGTTTAAGTGCAAATACGTTCAATGCAGGAATATGCACTGCTGAGCACTCCCGAGTACAAAAACACATGTTCTAGTGCAGGAACAATGGTATTCATTGCAAAAATCTGTAACATGGTGCAAGAATGTGAAACCAGAAATCTTACTCTTGTTTTATGAAAATCTTTTGCAGGCAGAATGACTGCACCACTTCCACTTTTAGATTATGGAATTCAATAATTTTTATTATGGTTAAGCCTTGTTTTCATCATTTAGTAAATTAGGAGAGAAATATTTTAAGTACAAAGATATTTAAGTTATGAAATCTTATTTTTTGTAAGTACCATGTGCACCTTGTGTGCAATCATGAAGTGATTGTGGGATGTGTACGATTTACCCGTAAACCAATACTGACCTTTTTTTTTAAAACATTGTCACCTATTAATGATGACTCGACCTCATACCATACCTCACATGACTGTTATATTAAATCACCACCATAACCGCCACCCTTCACCAATGATCATTGTTGCTTTTATGTTAGCCAATCTGTATCACATCCATCTCAAGGTTGTGATTTTGATGATGGAGCAGGACCATTGGAGGGTGGTTGATATAGTGGCGGGAAAATAACTCATCTATCACAACAAAAAAATAATCGACAAAGCTCCTAAATCATTTTCGTGTGATCCTCCAAATTTTAGATAGAAGTTCAGTGAATTCTTACGGAGGATGGTGCCTATTAGGATCAGGCCTTGGTCCATAAAAGAGGTAGAGAAAATGGATGAGTATAGACATAATCTTCCACTATTGTAGGAATCTGAGTTCCTCTCATTCCTGCTAAAATTTAATGTGTTTGACTTGACTGTGGCATTAGAATTCGCTCGAAACTTTGATGGGAGTTGAGCCAAGGTGGGATTGCTAGAATCTGAAGTTACAAAAGAGTCTGTATCACAGGCCATGGGACTAACAACAGTAAGTGAGTAGTATTTTAAAAAGGAGAAGCTCTAGAAGAATTTGTGGTGTCTGTTCGTGGTTGACAGAAAACAAAAGGTGAATTGGAAGAAAGGATTGCAGCACAACGCCATTCTAGGAAAATGGAAGGACTTGCTGTATATATTACAAAAATTTCTCACTTGCAAAGGTCGCTACTCATTGACCTTTTTGTACCATATTCGATTGTTGCTACACTTCGAGTAAGGCAAGCTTATCAACTTCCCCTATGTCATCACTAAATTTATACTGATGGGTTGCTTCAATAGTCAACCTAGAGTAACTATTTCAAACCTACTTTAAGCTGAAATTTAGCCTTTTCAGCTTGAGAGGGCTCTCTCAAAGATAAAGATGATTTTATGTAAATGAAAATCAACAGATGGATAACTCTGAAAATGTATTTTAGATGTGTTTTTGTGCAGGTGAAATATGTAGACAAATAATTACCATTGGGCATATGGAGTCAGTGTAAAGAACTCAATGACATGTGAAATTCCTCTCATGAAAGTCGAGGCATAAAGATATTCTGATGAAAATTTTTACAATAGTAGTCTGTCATAAACATCAATCAACATTATCTCTTTTCATAATCTTACTATTTATAATTTTAGGCATCTTTACATTTATTGTGCCAACAAGGTTGAGCCTTCAAGTCCTTCGGATGACACCTAATCTAACCAAAAAAATATTACAAAGAGATAAAACTGACAACTGCTAATTTTAGGACTTAGAAACCTAATAGGACTCTAAAACATCTTTATTACATTAACATACTTTTAAAGTTGCATATTTACATCGAGAAATTCATGTGCCTGTGTAATATCCCTTTTTAGGGATATCTCTAAAACACAACAAACTCTAACCAGAGATGAACTGGGAAGGAATTTACCAAATATTTCACCTCTGAAAAAGAGGATAAGATCTGGAGGCTATCTGGCCCTTTCCAGACTCTGTCTAAAAGTGTAGGAGAAAACACAAGTGGTACAAAAATCGAAATGCAAAGGGACGGAATAACAGAAATGTAGACATACAATAATGTGTATCTAAAGCATGAACAGATACTCAAGAAATACCAAGGGAACGCTAAGCCATTTTATTAATCTGGTAAATATAGAGGAGTACAGTAGGTGATCAAATCGATAGCACCTAAACTTGCACAAGGCAAGTTAAAATCTACTCTCAGAATGTTACATGGAATGGCTGCGTAACAGATCTGCGTTCCAGCTGCTGAAAATGACTGTCCCGAAATTCCTCCTTACAGATCTGTGCTTTCCTCCAAATGATCACGCCGCTACTGTCTAGGATCTGCAGTAATATGATCACCCGCTGATCCCGAAATCCCCCAATAGACGCGTTGTTATTCTAGCGCTCAATCTCCTGTCCATGATCCTCCAAGAATACTGACCGGAACTTCCCAAATACGGACTATGTCCTACCCACTCAAAACTGCGTAGACAATAAACGCGCTGCTCCTCCACAGATGCCACGCAGTCAATAGACGCGCTACTCTTCCTACAAAGACATTGACGGAACTACCTCACCCGAGCAGGCACTCGAAGTCCCCTGGGGCTGAGGGCGAGATCTCTGAACAGAGACACTCAATGCGCTAAATAGCACTGTAGACAGGCTAAACAGCCAGCGTGCTCCATGTCGCAATGACCAAATTCAAATGCATAAATTCTCCTGATGTCAAAATGAGGAGGCTATCTTATTTATATAGTGTGGGCCGCTCTCAAAACCTACGGCCGCCTCCACCCATGATACCATGGTCATATCCCTTTGCTGCGTGCTCAATTTGGCATGCTTAATTCGACCCCCTTGATTACAACGTGCATCTACTAGGAAGTCCCCCCCTTATTTTAGAGTGAGTTGTGTTCCCTTTACTCACTTTTATTCATAATCTAACTACTTAAAGCAAAATTGACCAAAATTGAATATTCCAATTAGCCATTGCTAATTGGGAATATTACATCATACCCTGCACTGGTTGACTTGGTCAAACCTCTTTGCAAATGTCTCTTTTCACACATGGGGGTGTGAAATCTAGTTCCATGGCTGATCCCTTTTCATAATAGAGGGATTTCATTTATGTTTTTATATTTATTGGGCCTCCTTTCCCAATTATTGATCTCCTAAATGAATTTAGACAAAAATTAATGTTCCAATTTATTGAAGAAAAATTTGGAACATTACAGTCGTCCCCTCCCAAATGTTGCTTGTCCCCAAGCAACTGCAAGGATAGAACTGGAAAGTCTCCACTCAAGGCATGGAGTGTGAAATATGGTGAGGAACATCTCCCTCATGTGGATCCTCCATCCCCAAGCAATCATCCAAACAAAATGAGCCACCTCCCAACAAGGTAACTTCTGAAAATATCCTTCCACCTCAAGCTCCGGTAATGAAGGTGGGCTAAAAATCTGAACATGGTAAGCATCATAGCCTACCCCATGTGGTCCTTCTCTCCACTTATGACAAGTGTAGAGTGTGTGTTGATCCTGGGCTGCAAAATTATTACCCTCAAATGGCAAAGTGAAGAACAATCCTCCAAAGAAGGCTCCTCCAACAATGAAGAACAAGCTGGCCCAAAACAATCCATCCATGAAGAATAGGACATGGTCATCCTGGAACATCCTAATGAGAATTTTGTTGAAGGTTCTACATGATGATACATGATGCAAACAATTTCTCACAAGGATACAGCGCAGTCCCATCCACTGCAACTTCAGAAAATTACATGGCAAGTAATGTACATGATTCATCACATATACTAAAGGATAGTAAATGGTTGAATGTAACAACAACACATGATCAAGCACTTGCCCATGGCTATACAATGGATGAATATCAATCTTATGGCCCACCTCAAAAGAGAACAAACATTTGGCTGTGGTGGCCATATCTCCTCTCATGCTCCCATTAGAACATGTAGTGCAGAAATTGTGAGAATTCTTCCCACTCAAGGACACATCCGGCTCATGTGTCTCCCTCATAATCAAGCCTCCCATACAAATCTGATCTATATCAGCAAATGAAGACATGATCAGCAGCAAAATGAAGAAAATTTTGAAGGTTACAAGTGATGCAAGAAGGTACCAACAACTTTCCCAGTAGTGACAACGCAGTTTTACAAGTTGCTGCTTGATAAAAGTACATGGAAAAATGTTTCTTTTTACATGGTTAATCATGCATGTCTTTATATGATACATGCTATAGTGCATAAATTGAACATACAAGTGATGATAAAACATTTTCCCATGGCCAAAAAAGAGATGGTTGCCTCCATCATGTATATTGGCCCAATACAACTCATGGAGAAATGTGACAAGCTTGCCCTCTTGTGAAGCAATGCACTGCATAAGAATGGTAAGAGTGTGCAACTCAATGAATGTATATACAAACTTCTCACCATATGCTGGAATTAAGATGGTACATGGGTCCATACATGAGTCCTCCATAGTGTTTTGGCATGCTATGAATAAGAATGAACCATGTGCTGCAAGAAGATAATCTTCCTTATGCTTGAAAACCCAAGTCGAGAATAATATGCCATAGATGTCTCTATCACCATTACCTCCTCTTTTTTCATCAAGTGAAACAAATATGAAGTGATCCTGGGACCTATGGGTTATGGATCCACCATATTTCCGCTAGGCACCCTTCATCCATAAGTCTCTGCCCCAAAGTGGCAGCGCTGTGAACTTATGCAAATAAGCCCCTGTCAATACCAAACTTTGTTCTTTGACATGCTCCTTGTCAAATATTCCTCTAATAATGCTGCAACAAATATGGAATACTCCCCAAGATGGAAGAGCTCCCAAATCATCAAAGATCAAAGAGATAATGCCATCTCCTCTTCCTGCAACATCATGCAAAGTGTGAGAGCAAATCTGCTCTTGCTCTCCCATAAACAAGAAAAGCAACAAGACATTTTGTTGCCTCCCCATACCTCCATCATACCGATCATGTGATGAAGACATGATGAATAATATGAGTATCATATCGACACCATGCATCCATACTCTATGCTGCTCAATGATGTAAGTATCCATTCTCTTACTCTTAGGAAGAGTGTTTGCCAAGTGATGGCCAAACTATTTCAAGAGTAACCAGTGCAGCCAAGCCTCCTGTTGCCTATTATCATAGATCTGCAAGTAGCCTCCTAGCTCCTTTCTCATCAACCAAATCCACTCAATCGCTTGTGGATGCCTCCTTCTTCTCCTCATCTTGGTACTCCTCCCATGAGGGCTACCATCCTCCCAAATCAAATTCCTGTCTTTGCACTTCATGGGATTTTGAAATGTAAGCTTCTCAAGGATCAATGAGACCCTATCAAGAATCAAATAGGTGGTAGGCAAAAACCTCCCATTATGATGTGTATGGCTCAAGGAATGTCCAACACAGGCATGAGAGACGTTATCCATCTTAAGATGTCCTCCATCTTCTATCTGCTCTTGTGAGAAAGGAAGAAAATCTTTGCACTCCATGGTGTGTTGAAGTGCACCTCTGATGAGATCTCTCCTTGAGACCTCCCTTTTTTCAATAGTCTTCCAAAACCAATGAGGTCTTGGATCTGAAAGTAGAAGTTCCTCTTTGAGCTGAGAGGAGCTCATTGAGAAAGTGTCATCTTGAAGGGAGAAATGGTTTCTTACTCCAAGATGTCTACGATCAATCTTCAAGGCTTCAAACCCCAACCTCCAATATGATGTACAATCCAACAATGGCTCATGAGAATGATGGTTTGATTCCTTCTTGAGTGTTTCCATGTTGCACAGCACAGTGCAACCAAGCTGCTCTATAGTAGCAATGAGATTTGACCCTTGGTCATGCAAAAGTAAATCTCCACATTGATCAAAAGAATTTGTTGCAACAATGGAATGTGGAAATCTTTTCATACCTTGATGTGCATTTGGAACTTCTTACAGGACTGTTGATGCATGTGATTTCTCCTCCATGAGTGTGACGACGTTATCACAAGCCTCCTCAAGAGGTGATGTGACCTTTTATTTCTTTGCTCTTTCTCCATCAAAGGTTGGATCAACCTTTGAGTGAACTCTGAAAAATTCTTCACCCTTGCATGGCTGAAGTGGCTGCACCACCAATCATAGGCTTCACCCTCTAAGTGCAGCGCTGAGATTTCAACAGCTTCTTTCCCTGCTATAGGATGTAATACGAAAAATGCCTCCAAATTTCTCACCCAAGTTTTTGAATTAGATGGCCCATCAAAGGTAGACAACAGAAATATATTGCCTTTGATTTCTTTTCTGCTACATGGTCTCTTCTCTTCCTTCAGCTGGATGAAATGAGGAAAATCTAGAGTCTCCCTAAAGGCTCTAGGTTGAGATCTATACTCAACAAGGTAATCACTGAGGATCTGATGATCCAAGTATCTTCCATGCTCAATATCTTCTTCTTGATTAGAATAGGAAGTGCATGGTACTTCCTCTTATTTTTCTTCAATCTTCTTAACCTCCTCAAAGGTGGATGCATCTCCTCTGGATCTGAAAATAGATGAGAATAAACTCATCTTTTTCAACATTTTGATCTTCTTGGGCTTAGACTCACTGGGTGTGTTAGGTCTCTGTAACAAGCAAGATTGGAAAAGTCGGATTACAGAGTTAACATCATTTCAACCAACTTTGGGATTCTAGGATCTAGCCCTCCTGAATCCGGAGAGGGATCTCTCCAATATGTACAAAGATGGATATTGTCTTTGAAGTTAGGGTGGTGATATTAGGCTAGTTATGAAGGCCAAGGGTTTTGTTTGGTTTTCTCGGATGGTTGAACATAATTGTTGTCTGAGGCGGAAAGATCTATATGCAAATAGGTTCAAAGGTGAGAAGTTGCAAGTAGAAGAGTAAGCTTTGATCATGAAGAAAGATGATGGCAAGTTTTCAATCCATTGGGCTATGGAGTCATAAGAGGATTTAATTGAAACATTCAGGTTCAAGAGTGATCTATGGGGCAAGTCATCTATGCCTAAGGATCTCTTTAAAGTTTGATTTATGGAATGGAGTGGTAAGATAAGAAAGGGAAATGACAGATGTAGAACAAAGAGCAGCCCAGGATCTGGTAAGTACTTTGAAACTATCCAGCCTTTGACCAAGCACTTAAGGAAAACATAGAAGCAAACTAGGATCTGGTAAGTACTTTGAAACTATCCAGCCTTTGATATACTTCCAATAGAATACATATAAAAGACAAAGGGAAACACAAAGATCACACAGAATGGTCTAAGATCTGATAAGTACTTCGAAACTAGTCATCTTTTAACACATCCTAAGGGAAACAATCAAACAGTTGAGCAAACAAGAAAGGGACTCAGGGCTAACCTTGATTTCCTCAATTCATCCTCACACAATATATATTGAAAGTAACATTTAAAAATAACATTCAGCTGTGACAAAAGATGAGGGAACGCCAGCATCCCTGTACTTAGACTGAATTAAATCATTTCTAAATAACACTGTTAGAAGAAAACATTGGGATAAAGATTTTTCAGCCAGAGAAGGTTACTGATATACAGCAGGTCCTAACACTATTTAAATTGTTCTTTATAGTGGAAAATAAAACAAATTGAAAACAGAAAACAAAAATACAAGTTACAGTAAGAATAACATCACCATCAGCATAGACCAGGATCCCATAAATCAGCTTGTATTGATGCTTCAAACCAGTTACAATCTTCAGATCCAGTGTTTTAATCCATCTCTCTTCACAACCTAACCTATCTGTTACAAGCAGAGCTCCAAGAGCCTATGAAACCACTATTTACAGTCAAGAGTTCTCGGCTCAATTACATTACAATGCTTCAGCAGTTACATTAACAACCAAACAATCCAACCCCTCACTCATCTTCTACTGAAGTATTTATAGAAGGATGAGGAGGTGAGATCTGATGAAAAGATCTCAAATACAACTAATGCAGAATTAATGTCTTCCTGGCCCTTGGAGGCTCGATGAAGAAATCATACAGGTGTTCCACTGCATTAATGTGTTTACACTTATGAAGTAAGCTCGGAGGGAGCTTTTGTTGACCTTTGAGGCTCTGCGTACTATTAGGGTTACTCTACAAACATTCTGTCATTAAATCTGGGGCAGAAATAACTTCTTTGGCTGCTTCGAGGCATAACATCTGATTCTGTTCAATAAATTCAGCCTATGATTGAGCATTTTGAGGCAATAGGTGGCACTGCGGTGGTTGAGGAATCAATTTGCCTCAAAGTATGGCGGTGGAGGAAATATGTCTGATGAACACTTTTAGGTTTTCCTTTAATCTGTGTTCTGAGTCAAGGATTAGGCTTTTGATAACTGTCTTAGCCGTAATCCCCGCCTCTCTGTCCACTATTCTACTGTTCTGGTTCATTGTTGTCTTCAATATCCGATACTCTTTCTCTGCGTTGATTTTGACGGTATTCTTCAAGCTTTACAGGGATGTGCGGCAACCAAGGCTCATGAAACCTCGTTGATAACATTGTTCTTCACCCTGCGGTCGATCCTCTGAATAAACCGAAAGAACGGGAGTCGTCACCCTCGTCTTTCAGATTTTTCTAAAACACGACGAAAGAACCTTCAAACTTGCAAAATACAAACAAAATGAGAAAATCCTGTGTTATATGGACAGATCTGCATTGGAGGGCGTGCGGGAAAAACGGAGCAATCGGAGCCGTTGATCATATTGCGATCAACGGTCGGGAGCGTTTTGAAAAGTCAGCGGAGAAAAAGGGGACTGTACGATGGAATCGGGTTGTTGCATGAGAACCGTCGATCTGCAGAGATCGACGGCGGAGATCGGTTTTTGAACATGCCGGGGGAAGTTAATGGGTGGGCAAGTCCGTTAAAAGTCGAGCAGATGAGGCGATCGGCAACCGTTAGATGGGAGGGCCCAAATCCGACGGCGGAGGTGGATCCCGCTACGGGGTTACGGTACAATAGATAATGCGCAGGCGATGTGATTAGCGCAGCGGTTTTGGAACGGGGAGGAGGACACGTGTCGGCCAGCATATGGAATCGCTGGCCGACGGGAGAAAACTGCCACCCGAAAAAAAGTGGTGCGGGATGAAAACCACAGTTTTTGGAAAAGAGCGCGGGGGAGGGGGGTCCACCAGGTGGGGCTCGCTCCGCTCCGTCGGATCTGGGGAGCAGATCGACGGCCGAGAAGGACTTGGGGCAATAAAACACGTGTTTTAATATTTCACACCAAAATCTTATAAAAGATGGGTTTTCAAATGTTTCAGAGGAAAAAGGATGGAGAGGGGTTTTATTTTGGCTTGGTGCCTTAGGACTGAGCGGTCGGTCCTGGCGCTCGGGCACGTGGAGGAAGAAAAGGCAGGGGGCTTAGCCTGAGGGGCCTAAGCCTAACGCATAGAAACATGTGTTTTATATGGTTTTCCAAAGAATAATAAAAGGAAATATAATTCCGATAAGGTTAAAAAATGGGTTTTTAACCTTAGGAAATGAGATTAATGAGGGGATAAGGAGTAACATATGGTTTTGTGAGGTTTTTATGAATAAAAGGAAATTGAAGAATGAAGGTAAGATGGAGGCCAGGGAGGAGAAAAGAAGGGGGATGCAGCAGTATTTGACTTGGATTTTCATGGAATATCAGAGGTTGGGAGAAGGAAATGTATGAAGATCTGACCAGCAGTTTTATGGTTTCACCAAAAGACTTCAAGCACCAACAACTTCAGGACTGAATTTGTTTCTTGAAGGCTGCAAAGAATATTTAGCCACCAACTGATATAATTGAAAAGTATAGGTGGCTAACAGGGTGTATCCACATGCTGCCCATGATCCTGTGTGCCCTCATCCTCCAAGTGCATGGTAGCCATTTTGATGGCTTCCCCTTTTGTTATTCAGTCAAGCTGGAAAGAGGTATCCAACCTTTCCACCCGATCTCGAACCGTGAAATTAGTGGATCCATCATATGTGGGAAAAGGTGTCCTCCTAGTGGTATGTTGCAACTCTGAACTCTGCGTGCTAGACCCCCCATTGTTCCTTCCTCCTTCATCCTGCCTGAGCTGATAATAATATCTGAAGGGAATAGCTACTCTGAAGTTTTCCCCCATGGACTGTCATTCACGGAAATAATCTCCATCTTGATAATTTCGATGTCCTTTGTGATGGTCGCAGGGTCTGCTATCCCGCTTGATCTGAACAAAGTTTTTGAATAAAAGGGCATCCCTAAACTCCTGCCCATACGCCTGGTACTCAACAAAATAATCACCTATGCGGCCAGCCTCTGGCTCCTACTGTTCTTCTGTCTCAGTGTCTGTGTGCAGGAAAGTGGGCATAGTGGAACTAGCGAGTCATGTGAAGCTTGGTGCGGAGTGGAAACTTGCTCTTGAAAATGGTGATATGTGCCCGACCCCTCACTAACCTAGTGACCCCTTGAGGTTTCACGCTGTCTAGCCTCCACAGCAGTGAATCTCTGACCCATCACCTCTATCTGCCTCGCCAAATCCTGCACAGATTTGAGGAGTGCTTCCCCAAACTGTTTTGCATCGCTATCATCTGCCATTGGCTCTCCCTACTCTGCTTCTACCACAGGCTCCTCCTGTTCTGCATCCACCACTCGAATGCAGTCTCCATCTCCGTAGGTGTTCTCCAACCTACGCTCAATATCTCTGTACTTCCTACCTCTGTGGCAGATGTAGGGTTTTTCTTCCGATGACATAGACAACTAGCTCCACAGGCTAAGCCAGATCTATGATCTGATACCACTGTAATATCCCTTTTTAGGGATATCTCTAAAACATAGCAAACTCTAACCAGAGATGGACTGGGAGGGCCCTTTCCACACTCTAAGAGTGTAGGAGAAAACACAACAAGTGGTACAAAAATTGAAATGCAAAGGGATGAAATAACAGAAATGCAGACATACAATAATGTGTATCTAAAGCATGAAAAGATACTCAAGAAATACCAAGGGAACGCTGAGCCATTTTATTAATATGATAAATATAGAGGAGTACAGTAGGTGATCAAATCGATAGCACCTAAACTTGCATAAGGCAAGTTAAAATCTACTCTCAGAACGCTACATGGAATGGCTGCGTAACAGATCTGCATTCCAGCTGTTGAAAACAACTGTCCTGAAATTCCTCCTTACGGATCTGTGCTTTCCTCCAAATGATCATGCCGCTACTGTCTAGGATCTACAGTAATATGATCACCCGTTGATCCCGAAATCCCCCAATAGACGCGTTGTTATTCTAGCGCTCAATCTCCTGTCCATAATCCTCCAAGAATACCGACCAGAACTTCCCAAATATGGACTATGTCCTCCCCACTTAGAACTGCGCAGACAATAAACGCGCTGCTCCTCCACAGATGCCGCGCAGTCAATATACGCGCTGCTCTTCCTACAAAGTCACTAATGGAACTGCCTCACTCTAGCAGGCACTTGAAGTTCCCTGCGGCTGAGGGCGAGATCTCTGAACAGAGACACTCAATGCGCTAAACAGCGCTGCAGACAGGCTAAACATCCAGCGTGCTCCAAGTCATAATGACCAGATTCAAATGGATAAATTCTCCTGATGTCAAAATGAGGAGGCTATCTTCTTTATATAGCGTGGACCGCTCTCAAAACCTATGGCCGCCTCCACCCACGATACCATGGTAATATCCCTTTGCTACGTGCTCAATTTGGCGTGCTTAATTTGGCCCCCTTGATTACAACGTGCGTCTACTAGGAAGTCCCCCCCCCCCCTTATTTTAGAGTGAGTTGTGTTCCCTTTACTCACTTTTATTCATAATCTAACTACTTAAAGCAAAATTGACCAAAATTGAATATTCCAATTAGCCATTGCTAATTGGGAATATTACATTATACCCTGCACTGGTTGACTTGGTCAAACCTCTTTGCAAATGTCTCTTTTCACACATGGGGGTGTGAAATCTAGTTCCATGGCTGATCCCTTTTCATACTAGAGGGATTTCAATTATGTTTTTATTATTATTGGGCCTCCTTTCCCAATTATTCATATCCTAAATGAATTTAAACAAAAATTAATGTTCCAATTTATTGAAGAAAAATTTGAAACATTACAGCCTGAGGTGGCACTGACCATGACTAAAACATAATTTCTCCCACCAAGTTAGGAGACCTGTATTTCTAAATTTTAGGAGGTGGTATCATAATGGTTGATGAATGCCTCCATGATGAGATGGAAAACTGAATGGCTTTGTCAAAGGGTATTTCTTCATCAAAACGTTCACCTGATGACCCCTGACCTTTCCATGTGGTTGTCTTTTCTAAAAAAGACCATCAAAACTTGAAAAATATTCAAAATTTTCTTCGCTACAGAAACATGGGACTTTAGGCAAGTCTGTAGTGAGATTTCATAGCACCTTTGAATTTGAACATTTCTGTAAACTATCTGCTCCCTTTGTTGATTTGAGGTTGTTTAATGAGTCAAAATAACTAAACAAAAACCTTTACCCGCCTCCTTCAAGATAACACCTGTGATTTATAGCTGTTGAGGAGGTAAATCCCCTCTGCGGACAGAGGCGATCCCTACTAGCCCAGCAGGGGTCTAGCAACAAACAAACAATGCTATGACGCAGGCTCCTAGTTACGAATGAAAGATTTGGGATAAAAAACCTACCTGGATTCCAGCGCTTGATTTGAAGAAGAGATGTCCCCGTCCTTCAGTCCTGGCAGATCACAATCCTTCCACGATCTCCGTGGATGAACACCTGCACACAGAAAGAACAAACAGATACAAGCATAGGAACCAGCATACGTAACTAAACATCGGTCGGAAAAGACATTACTCGCATTAACATAATGGAAAAAGGAGTGGAACCATAATCATAGTCATCTATTAAAGTGGTAAACGAATAGAAGTTACAACCAAGTTCTGACGCTGTAGCCTCCTTCGCGCGGGTCTCCGGTCGTCCACGTCTCGCAAAGCTCGCCGAGGGAAAGGGAAACCTCTCCAGAGTCTCGTAACAATGGTCTCCTTGCTCGAATGGGCCTTAAGGGAAAGAAGGGATTCTTTTCAGCACAAAGGCACTTGGGAATAGGAGATGCAAAGCTTCAGCACTTCAAGACTATCAGCCCTTCAGCCCCTTCATCAATGGATGAAGGCTATATTTATAGAGGAGAGGATGAGGTTGGGATCCCTACAATAGTGGAAGGGAGGCCTTATCCTTTGGGAGGTTCCCCATAAGGTGGAAACAAGAGGCCAAAGGAGGAAGGCCGTGGTTATTCAGGCGAAACCACTCCTGATGACTCATCCACGAAGTTGTTGTAATCGAAACTTCGCCTCTTTTTTTAAAAAAACTTTCCATAAACAGAGTGGCGCGGGTACAACACTGGGACAGAGCGCCAATTGGCGCGGGCTCAGTGTTAATTTTCCCCCATTGGCGCGAGTACATAACGGGCTACCAGCGCCAATGCAAAAACATGTGTTTTTAGGGGTCTGTTCAGGAAATGATAAACAGGAGAAATGTTGTCCTCATGGAAAGGGATACAATGAAGGTATTTTCAAGGCTTGACATTGCTTATTGGTCACATAATGGGTCCTCCATTGTGCGGGACGGGGAATGGTAGGGACGGTGACAAATTACTGTGTAACAGATGCCCCCTAAAGCATGAGGCCCGAGAGAGAGAGAGGGGTGAAATGCTTTACGAGAACATGTTCAACTGAAGGCCAGCCGTCGGAAAACCTGCGCAGAAAGATACAACTGATATCTCAAGTACATGATGTATATATGGTATGGACGCAGCCATCCGAAACAGAGTATGCTATAATCCGGATCCGGGGCATGGACGCAGCCATCCAACTAAGATCAAACAAATAGACTCAGGTATGGTCGCAGCCATCCAATCAGTGAGTCATGTACATAATGATAATAATCCACAATCGCAGCCTGGATTACAACAGACACAATCCAGGGTCTTGCGCTCCATCTCGACCCAACAGAGTACAAGTTCAAGCATGTGAATATGTGAGCTGAAGTCGAACATGCAAGAACATCGTCTGATTACCAGCCAATGATGAAAGCTGTTAACAGACGCGAGAGAAACCACCAATAATGACAATGGTCCTCAAGGTACTACAGGTACAATCTACGGCGTGTGAATAAATGAGCTGACGTCGAACACCCGCAGAATCATTCGATCGGAATTCAATGATGTAAACTTCACGTCGAATGCGACGAACCTGCCATTGAGGCATGCAGGCTCCAAGGTACCATCAGGAGTCTCTAGACCAACTTCCTGGATAATGAGTTGAAGTCGACAGGGAGTGACCTTGATCGAAGGTGGGCCATAATGATTCCCACATCATCGACACGAGACAGAGGAACATAATGTTTTGTTGTGAATCGGGACCATATGAGAAACAGAGGAAGGTTGATATTTGCAGAGGCCAACTTCTCTTGAACACATAAACGGCACGACAATGGACTTGGCAGTATTTGACATCAACGGATCAAAGGTCATGGCGACGAGGCAGTGAACAGATGAGAGGTCAAAAGAGATTATCCAAACCCACGGAGGCAAAGTGAAGAAACGAGATGAGATGTCCCCAACCCGACACGAATGCAGACAAGTGCCATGTTCAAGAGCGACATACTGCCGACGACAACGACGATGGTTCCATTTTCCCCCCACCATTTTGGTGAGTACCTCTTTATTTTTACACAAGCTTGAAGAGGATACCATATGCTTGTCATATAAATCCGTCCTTCGGACGAATCCATCCTAGTGCATTTAACGAGTCCTAGGAAGGAGAAACTCGGATAACGTCATTTCGACTAGATCCGATGTCATCAGGGTTTAACGAGTCTGACAAAGGAAGAACTCGGCGTCTTTTCATGTTTAGAGAGTTTGAAAAGACAGCGGAAAAGAAAACTCCACGAGTCCCTTTTCGTAAATAGTTCCCCAGATCCGAAAAGGTAGAAAACAATATCCGGGAAAACCTCCTAGTTGCGATAGGCTAGGGTATTCCTTTTTCGTAATCAATCCATCCCAGCCCGAAAAAGGGTTAAACTTATACTGGGTGAATGTCGATTCGTGTCCATTTTAACGAGATCGAAACGACAAGGGCCTCGACGATCTTTTCATGTTTAGAGAGTCAGAAAAGAGCTGAAAGATGACTCCTCCTGGAGGAACGAGTGGTATAAAGGGTAGCAACTGGTTCCGGTAATGGTGGAACTGCTCAAAACAAGTAAAGGTTAAGAGGCTGGCTAACAAGACCACTCATCGCAGCGGTTCCTCAGGAACGGGTAAAACAACCAAGTGAAGGCATATGATCGGCCAAGCAGATAATGACGATGGAGCGAGAAAACCAAGGCTCATCTGGCAAGAACAAGCTGACAAAATGACAATCACAAGAGGTAAAGGAAAAGGTTTCATTTTTACACAAGCTTGAAATCAGGAAACTGTGCTTGAAGTTGGTTTCATTTTTACACAAGCTTGAAACAAAGATAAACTATGCTTGAAACCGATTTCATTTTTACACAAGCTTGAAACGGAAATAAACTATGCTTGGAAAAGTGAGCATGCCCCCAGCATGTTGACTCAATTCGAGGTACATGCCCCCCAAGCTTCAATCCATATGAAAGACAGATGGAGTGAAGGTTCAATTTATGAGATCTAAGAAAGACTCGACTGGGATTTTACGAGAACTCAACAAAGACTCGAATTGAACGGGAACGTGTTTCATTATTTTAATGAGGTTGACACATTAAAAGAACTATCCTCAGGACACCTTGTTTCATGGTTTAAGGAGCTTGGCACAAGACAAGGAACTATGCTCCGACAACCTTGTTTCATTTTTTAAGGAGCTTGACACAAGACAAGGAACTTTGCTCCGACAACCTTGTTTCATTTTTTAAGGAGCTTGACACAAGACAAGGAACTTTGCTCCGACAACCCTTGTTTCATTTTTTAAGGAGCTTGACACAAGACAAGGAACTATGCTCCGACGACCTTGTTTCATTTTTTAAGGAGCTTGACACAAGACAAGGAACTCTGCTCCGACAACCTTGTTTCATTTTTTAAGGAGCTTGACACAAGACAAGGAACTCTGCTCCGACAACCTTGTTTCATTTTTTAAGGGGCTTGACACAAGACAAGGAACTCTGCTCCGACAACCTTGTTTCATTTTTTAAGGAGCTTGACACAAGACAAGGAACTCTGCTCCGACAACCTTGTTTCATTTTTTAAGGAGCTTGACACAAGACAAGAACCATGCTCCGAACACCCTTGTTTCATTTTTTAAGGAGCTTGACACAAGAAGACAAACTATGCTCCGATGACTTCATCATAATGAACAAGAAGTCATCGCTTCCAAGAGTTCCACTCCTGATGGAAGAAAAACATCCTGGAAGTCAGGACCCAATGCCCCCAGCACATTATGCACAACGGCATCATCACTGAGCACAGGCACGGGGTAGGTAGCCACATAGTTGACCTGTGGTGGAGCAGATACAACGGGTGGATAGAAACCAGGAGGGGGTGATGGCGGACCAGATGCCATATTAGGACCAAAGGACGACAGCTGATCAATGGTCACAATCCTTCCTTCATGGGGAAAACAGGCCACACAAAAGAGGGAGGAGACGAGCGCTCCCATGGCATAGGTGTAATCACGCCCCAAAAGCAGATTGAAATCCAAGGGGCCTGGAACGACCATCACGTCCAGATGGACGGTTTTCCCTCCCAAAGTAATCGGTAACCTTGGAAGGATCCCCAACGGTTGACTCGTCCTTCTATTGAATGTCAACAGATTCTGCGTAACAGGCGCAAGCGGCGGCGAACCAAAAGCTTGCCAGGTAGTTGAGGACAGGATACTAATAGAGGCGCCTTCATCTATAATGGTGCTGGGTACAACCAGACCAAGAGCCTGTACTGTAATCTCGAAAGGCACATAAGACGGAAGGCGGAATCCCGCAAATCGATTCCAATCAAAGGAAGCGACCAAACTACTCGGAGGGGCTACCATCGAAATACGAAGGTCTTCCCTTGATGTTACGGAAGAAGGAACATCCTCCACAACCTCCATCTCGAAGGTGGGAGGGATATCCTCCGGAGCCTCCATCATGGGAGGCGGAGGAGCAGCTTCTTGAAGTATAGGGACAGGAGAATCTTTCTCCAAGTCTGAAGAATCTGAAGAAACCAGAAGAACATGAGGGTTATGGGGTCCACTCTCAACAGAAAAGACCTGGTGCACCGCAGATGGGGCCAGTTCAACCGATCCCACGACCAATGGTTGGTCGGGAATGGATTCCTGAATATGAATTTCTGGAGGAGTGGGATCTACCAAGGATGACCCTTGACCAATCACGGCATCAGCCGGTGGAAGACTCAAAGAAAGTTGTTTATAACCAGCCGGGAGGCGTGGTGTAGAAACAGTCAGGTTGTCCAAGACTCGCTTGGCTTCATCCATATAAGGACAAAGGTGAATAGCATGGTGCCCTTCACACAACTTACAAGGATTGGTGATCTTACCCTGCTTCTTAGGAGCTTTACCAGTGCCCCCAACCTGACTCCCGAAAGCCAAAGACAACGGTGGGCGACCGTTGGACCATACTTCGAGTACCTTGGGAATGCCAGGGCAGTCTCGAAGAAGATGGTCTCCCGTGCACAACATGCAGGGGAACTTGAATTTCCGAGGAGGGTTGGAAGGTTTATCAAGAGGAGATATCTCGGAGGCAGTAGCTGTACATTTAGCCTCTCGCTTATCGGACTTCTTCTTCTTCGTCTTCTTCTTCTTCTTCTTAGCCACCTGGTTACTTGAATCTAGACTTTCACCAGGCGAAGAGGAGGAGGAGGACTCAGAAACAGGCGAAGAAGGGGAGAGGTCCACCTTTGAATCAACATGATGTTGTTCCGGTGGAGGAACTGATTGACCAGTAGTGGAGACATTCGGGACAACAGAGGTTGAGAACAACCAAACAGGCAACCCAACAGTTAACCCAGGAAGGGACAACGTCGCCATGTAAGGAGCACCAACATTTCCAAAAGGAGGAAAATGACCAGGATTCCCTTCTGAGAGGATTCCTTGGTTGGTGAACTCTGAAAAAGTTGCCATCAAACTCAAAACCACACACGGGCTGAAAAAGAGTTAAGGGCACACGATCAAACGGTCACAAGCAATATCTAAACGGGTGTGTTATCGTGGGAGATTGATTTTACCACATTGGAAAATAAACAAATTCTATCGTTTCATGTTTTAAGAGTCGAGAAACGATAAAAAGATGACTCTATCTCTTTCAGAGTTGATACAAGCGTGAAAGGACAAGCGCTTGACGGTCTTTTCTAGTTTAGGGAGTCAGAAAAGACCAAATGACTGCTCAGGAAAAACTAGGCACAAAGGGTGTACCAAATATCCGTGAACTGCAATATACACCTTGGTTTCAATAATGAAACAGAAATCGACCAAGGACTTTCCGTACGTGCAGGTAGTCTCCCCGAATGCTGTGTTCGGTGTATCACGGGTATAGGGCGGCAGACTCGGCTTCCTATGGATAACGGATTGAAAACCTATAGGGGTCTCCCTTTATATACGCGACGGTACGGGGAGCGCAAGTCCGTACTAGCGCTGTCTAAAGCCAACAGGCGAACGACAGCTGCTAGGTTTAACGACGCCGGAACACGTCTCTAGCCTAGACTTTCTAAATGTGTTTCGTTAAGTTCCAATGTTGCCTTAGGTTAATTGAATAAATTTTACAGTTGATCTTCAATTAAGTTTCAATTTCCAGGCCCTATCGTATGTAGTGTCTCAAAAGACTCCTAAATGCAAAGCTACATGAGAAAAGAAAACTTTTCAATTCGATGAATGCTATCTAGTTAAAGGAAGAGCTTCAAACAATGATGCAACAAACAGCAAAACTGAAAACGAAACTTTTCCAAACTAGACGACCTTCACTATCCAAAAGTATTCAAACATTCAACGAAGCGAATTATGCAATGTAATCTATGCAAAATTCTTTTTCCGAAAACTATGCAATCGTAATCTATGCACAATTTCCTTTTCTTTTCAAATAATACGAATGCACTCAATGCATTTTTCGATGAAATGAGAATCTACTTAATGCATACTTTTAACAAAAGAGAACGCACTCGAAGCGATTTTTAGTTTTCAATCATTAAACAATGTGATCTAGGTTCAATGATAAATCTCAAAACTACTTTTCAATGCAATGTGATCTAATGCATTTAAACGAAAAGCAAACTTTGAGACGAAAACTAAATAAACGCAAAGCCTCTTAATAAAAGATGAATGCAAAAGAGATGTAAATAATACTAAGAATGCAATCGTTGTTTCAAAACACTTTGTAACGAAATTCCTCAAAAGGTGACAAAACACAAAGAGGACTTCCAAAGAATGAAATCAAAACAAGGCATTCATTCCCTTTTACATCAAACAATCATAAAAGAAGACATTCCAAATAATGAGCAATGTAATCTATGCTCATACAGAGGAAAGACCCGAAGGGAAAGACACACTGTTGAAGGGTTAAGGGAAAAAACTCAATTTTCATACACCCTGAAAGTGGCACGACTTGTACATTGACAACTGGCGCCACTTGGCACGACTTTTACTTGAAAACTAGCGCCAATGGTCAAGTGGCGCGGGTTGTTAACTGCCAACAAGCGCCACTGCCTGAAAATGAAAAAACAAAGAATTTCTCCCAACCAAGACCAGACTTCCCACTTCAAGCTGAATCTAAAACAAACCCAGAAGCAAAGTACTGACCAAAAGAAGCTTCCGAACAAGGATAACCCTACCACCTACAGGAAATGGCGCGACTGTCTGGCTGTAATCCGCGCCAGACAGGGGATGGCGCGAGTGATAAACTAACAACCTGCGCCAACTGGCGCGACTGTCAGGGCTAAACTCGCGCCAATAAAGCCAACTATGAAAAAGTGAAAATTCGGAAAAGCAGAGGTCAGATCTGATCCTCTGGGGGCTGAACCAAAAGCCAAAACACAAAAAGAACCCAACCCAGAAGGTTCATCAAGCAAGGAAAAACGATCAAAGCGAAACAATCATGAACGAGACAAGGAAAACCGGACGATCCCCAGTGGAGTCGCCAATTTTTTGAGGAGGTAAATCCCCTCTGCGGACAGAGGCGATCCCTACTAGCCCAGCAGGGGTCTAGCAACAAACAAACAATGCTATGATGCAAGCTCCTAGTTACGAATGAAAGAGCTACGGATAGAAGCCTACCTGGATTCCAACGCTATGATCTGAAGAAGAGATGTCCCCGTCCTTCAGCCCTGGCAGATCACAATCCTTCCACGATCTCCGCGGATGAACACCTGCACATAGAAGAAACGAACAGATACAAGCATAGGAACCAGCATACGTAACTAAACATCGGTCAGAAAAGATATTACTCGCATTAACATGATGGAAAACGAAGTGGAACCATAATCATAGTCATCTATTAAGTAATAAACGAATAGAAGTTACAACCAAGTTCTGACGTCGCAGCTTCCTTCGAACGGGTCTCCGGTCGTCCACGTCTCGCAAAGCTCGCCAAGGGAAAGGGAAACCTCTCCAGAGTCTCGTAGCAATGGTCTCCTCGCTTGAATGGGCCTTAAGGGAAAGAAGGGATTCTTTACAATACAAAGGCACTTGGGAATAGGGAGATGCAAAGCTGACCTTCTAGACCTTGACCCTTCGGCCCACTTGTCAGTGGATTCAGAGGCTATATTTATAGAGGAGAGGAGGAGGTTGGGATCCCTACAATAGTGGAAGGAGGCCTTATCCCTTGGGAGGTTTCCCATAAGGTGGAAACAAGATTGCAAAGGAGGAAGGCCGTGGTTATTCAGTCGAAACCACTCCTCATGACTCATCCACGAAGTTGTTGTAATCGAAACTTTTCCTCTTTTTTTAAAAAACTTTCCATAAGCAGATTCGCGCGGGCTATGCTGGGGCAGAGCGCCAGTGGCGCGGAGCTCAGGTATTGGTACTTCACCATTGTGTAGTACATAGAGCTACAGGCGTAATGCAAACATGTGTTTGAGAGTGCATTGAAGCGTGCAAACGGGGAGAAATGTTGTCCTCATGGAAAGGGATGCAATGAAGGTATTTTCAAGGCTTGACATTGCTCACAGGTCACATAATGGGTCCTCCATTGTGCGGGACGGGGAATGGTAGGGACGGTGACAAATTACTGTGTAACAATAGCCAAAAAGAATCTACCATGAGTTCGTAGCAATTTCTGGGCTTCAAGCCTGAGACATGCTACGAACTTGCCTAATTGACAACAAACTTGAAAATTCTGCATTTCTTATTCAAAATGTACCCATGGCTCTACAAGTAATGATCTGAAATGATGCAAAAAATATCAAAAGGTATTTTATCCCCCTTTCAAACCTTAGAGGCTTCACCCTTGGCAGTAGAGGCTTTATTTTCCATAGGTTCATCTATGATTGTTAAGGAAACTCGGCATTGCCATCTGATTTAGAGGTGGGGGTAGATGGTGGATTTGAATTTGGTGTGAGGCTTGGTGAAATCTAGGATTACTTCTGATTAGGACTATTTTACAGTGGAGTTTCCAAGGTGAGGAATACGCAACTCCGAACCCTTCGTGCTCACCTGTATGAAGGGTAGAATTTATGTCTTCTCCTAGGGAAAATATTTCTTCATTCGTATCCCCGGCAATGGCACCAAAAAGATGTTGTAGCTCCTAGAGACAGCCTTGAGTTGCAAAAGACCAACGCCTAGGACATATTAAAATCAGAGGTTAAATGTAGACAATTTCCAAGGTGCCTCTAATAGAATATGGATAAAGAGAATAATGGTTTTGGTGGTTCAGGAATGATGAAGACCTTGGAGTCTGATTCATGTGAATTACCCTATACTGCGAGAGTGCTTGGGAAGTTGTATGGCTGGGTGGATTTTCAAATGGGCCAAGTATGAAACAATAGGCAGAGGCTTTCAAAATATGTAGAGGTGCTGAGGAGAAATGAAGGAGGAACCCGCAAGAGGCAGGCTTAAAAGTCTTAAGAATCTATCTCCCGTGAACTCAGAGGAAGCAAATGTAAGTGGAATGTTACCAACAATAGAGATTCATGCAACGCGAATTAAGGAAGAACATCAAGTTTAACACATGAGCATTATACATATACGAATTCATGTATACAAATGCATACCACCGGCAGCTACATTACACGAATCAGGAAAGCAGCAAAACATTGAAAGATGATTATACATAAACATGAGATTACTGATAAACAAAAGAATACAGATACATACTACTCATTTCTCGATCTGGAATCCAAATAAACTGCGTTGTATATAATATTATATTTAAACAAATCTCCCAAAAATGTATCTCAGAGTATAAAGAGCACAGTCGCACATAACTACAACAAAACTTCTCCAAAATTCAGAACCCTTCTTTAATCTCTGAACCCCCTACATATAGAGTTTTGCTGAGGGTTTTCGATCGAATATACTTTCATTAGGGGAATTTTGAGGTCTAAAATGGGCCTCCTAAGGAAATTATAAAATAATAGTGGAAATAATAAAGTAAGATTTGATGACATCATCAAATTTTGGAGGGAAAAAAGAAAAAACTACTTTTTCAACTTATCTCCCAAATTTTTTACTCAAATTTCGAGAGGGAGTACTCGTTAGATGCATAATTTAATTCTTCATCCAAGGAGTACCCATGTTTCATACTTTTGATGATTCCTGCTACACAAAAATGAGAAATACATGAAAAACGTGATTGCAATCACGTTTTTTTATGTATTTCTCATTTTTCGTGTAGTAGGGTCCATCAAAAGTATGAAACATGGGTACTCCTTGAATGATGAGGAATTAAATTTTGCATCCAACGAGTACTCCCACTAGAAATTTGAGTAAAAAAATTGGGAGATAAGTTGAAAATACGAGTTGAAAAAGTAGTTTTATTATTTTATTATTTTTTTTTATATTTTTACCCTTTTACTTAAAAAATGGTGAATCATCCCCTATGGTTGACATCATCATCTTGAATTCTATTGGTTCTTATAAAGTTTATTTTTGTTGTACATTTTTCGTAAGAGGCCCATTTTAGACCTCAAAATTCCCCTAATGCATGATCGACCCACATGTGTGAAAATAAAAAATATCCTAACCAACTAGCATAACATGCATCAATCAATCACTCCTGTGAACAGAAAATAAAAAAAGAATCGGGTGAAATCAAGATTTCACTAGCAAAACATCATAATCAAACGGTAAAAGAGAAAACATAGTTGGCCACGGAGGCCGGGTCCTGGTATCTTCAAAATGGGGCGGCGAGGAGTGGCCGTAAACAGGTGGGAAATCTGGCTTCCACTCCTTGATTCCTCCTGCTGTCGGAAGCCTCCACTCCCTTGTTCTCATGATTTTCACTGACCATTATGGAAAGACCAGTTGTGTTACGTGTGCCTGACTCTATAGCGGATATTTCCTAGACCAACTGAATCAACAATAGTTGCGCTTGTTCCGCCAAAAACCCATGTTGTGCTTAGCTTGCAAAACCAGAGACTGGGCTTCAGAAGGTGGTCTGTGACATTAACACTCAATGGGACAGTTTAACACTGAAAAGGGCAGGACAAAGGCTCTGGAAGGGCTATTGATGACGTGTTAGGAAGGTGAGGCCCAAACTGATATCGCAAATCGCAATCGGGGGTTGGGGAAATTTCTTATGAGCAGCGGGATGTAAATGTTATAACTTGTGAAAGGCGATGCACGATGAGCGAGAGGTGACGTGGAAAAACGGAGGTGGGGCCCATCATTATATCGCATATCACAATCGGGAGTTTTTATTATGAGGAAGCGGTAGTAAAGGTTATGGTTAGCGAAGTGCGATGTGCAATGGCAGAAAGGTGACGTGGCAGGACAAAGGTGGGGCCCAAGCTCATATCGCAAATCACAATCGGAGCTTTTGTTATGAGAAAGCGGAGGGTAAATGTTATACTCTATGAGGAGCGAAGTACAACGGGTAGAAGGGTTGGTGGTGCGAAAAGGTAAGGGATAAGAGCTCTTTCTTCTTTTGACTGCGGGGGTTTCTACCCAACCCACGCTTGGAGTGTTTGGCTTTCACTTCAACCATTCCCGCCCTTCTTTTGCTTAGCTTCCCTTGTTGTCTTATCCATTCAGAAAAACCACGAGCCAACAGAGAGAATAATAATTAACTTATGAATATATTGAAAAATAAAATGAATTTAAAGTTCTTTATTATTGTTTAAAAAAACACTAACTTTTTTGTAATCAAATTTTCTATGTCATAAAAATCAAAATATACAAATTATTGTTTAATTATATTTAAAATTGTTAATAGCTATATAAAGTTCTAACTAAGATAACAACATCATTTCAGAAAATGTAATCATTCATACTGAGGGGAATGAGAAAAATTTTCTATAGCATGCACTAGTATTTGATATTTTTTCAATTTTTAATAATGAATCAAGTCATATGTTTATAGAAATAATTTATGAATAATAAAAAAATATTTAATCAATGTTTAGAATAATAATAAACTTGTAAATATTGAAATAATAGAATGAATTCAAGGATCATTGTTTAATAAAATACTTTTTTTTTTTTGAATTTTCTATTTTATAGAATTCTAGATACACAAATTACTGTTTAATTATATTTAAATGGTTAATAGCTATAAATAATATATGAGGTTCCAACTAATAAAAAAAACCATATTTCAGAAAATGTAACCATTCATGCTGAGGGGAATGAGCAAATTTTTGTAATCAGTAAATTGTTGAGCTCTGTCACACGAAACAATATTAAACAGTATTGTTTGTAGGATGTGAATCAGGAGCATTTGGTGAAAGACTTTGGGTGGGTAGTCTTCTCGTTCAATAATTTCTAGCAGCTCACTGCAAATATATCCAAGTTGAAGAATAGACGTACCAAACTCCAACCACCATGGATGCCTGGTGGCCATATAGAAAGCCGACTTGGCAGGTTTTGAACTGGAGACACACCATAGTCATCAATACATCATTGACAAAGTTCCAGGAAATGTGTGCAAATTCAGAATACCATTTTTTTTCTAGAAATCTCGAGATTAAAATTAAGCTTACCCAAATGCTCACCCTTGAAAAATAATTGTTGCCTTTACTAGAATAATTTGAATTTGAAATCCTTTATGGATTTTCAACTTTTTCATGGATGACTTCGTAGGAATGTGTCCCGACCTTGACAAGATGATCATTCACCTGTCTTCTTGATTTCCACGTTCTTTTTCAGGCTTCGACCTTGACAATGATGATCACTCACCTATCTTCTTGATTTCTTCGTGCTTTTTTAGGCTTCGGTATCTCTCCTCTTCACTTCAAAGAAGTCGGGCAGTGGAAATAAAGGAATCCTCTCGCAGCTCAGGCACTTCAGGTGGTTGACAATTTGGGCACTTATAATTCAAGTAACAGTTTGTAGCAGAATCCAATGGGTGAAAATCTTTTAATCTTCTAATATTTGATCCAATAGTACAGATAAATATACCCTAGCAACAAGGAGAATTGTTTTCAGAAAAAAAAAAAACACCAAACAACGTCATAATTTTCTAACATTTAATATTAAAATATTTGCTTTATTCCTATTTTATTATATATTGTTAAAAAAATTTCTATGAAAATCGTACTTCTTCTCTAACTTTTCCTAACTTTTGCATATTTTAAATTTCATATTACTTTTGTAAACCTAGTAAAATGCCACAAACTGTGATTAGTAGCTACATCAACTTTAATTTATCATACCCATTGTCACAGAAATATCAATTATTTTGTTTGAATTCAAGCTTGTTTTTTTTTGCCTTTTTATTTTTGTGATCTATGCAACGCATTTTCAATTTGATATTATTTTTTCATTTAGCAAAATAAAAGATTCCAAATTATTTTTAATTATTCCATATCGTTTCTAACATGTTTTTAAATATTTTCGTATCAGCATCATCATTATTCGGCGTATAATTGGATAGTATTCATTATTGATATTTCCGATGATTCGCTGAAGATGGCAATGCCATCCTATATTCAATATTATTAGGAATATCATAATTGTAAGAAAAAACAAAGATACTCATTGTCTAATCGTCAACTTCTTGGATCATTTTTTTCAAAGACAAAAGACAACTGAATTATATAGAAATATAAAACAGTACATCGTCTTATAGACAGTATATTCAAAAGACCAAATTCCCATCCCAAGGATGCTGGCAAAAGATATATCAGCTCCTTGTTTCAAATACAGAGCCTAGATAGTCAATATGGCATATTAGAAAACCTGACGAGCAGGATGGGCAGGTTTATATAAAAGAGCACCATCAGAAGATAGATGAACAAAATCAAGTACAAACTCTTCATTGTTGAAGCCGAAAGGAGTGCTTTATCTTGTTAAAACTCATGTAAGACAGGCTTGCCTGGTGAGGGGTAGGATTGTTGATGATAAGAACAGGTACAGGCTCGCTTGAAAGTGACCGATACAACAGACTCGCTTGATCAAGTTCGTGAAGAGAGGAGGCCAAACAATACAGAATCCATCAGCCGCACTAGCTAGAGAGAGTAGTCATGATATCCCAAAGACTTGTCGGATAGATCAGATATGAGAACATATTAAGGCATCCCGGCTCGCTTGACAAAAAGGAGAGACAAAAAAAAGTGAAAGGCATTGGTATGCAGGAAACCATATAAGTAGTATGAGCGGAAACAAAACCAAAAAAATTTGATACCGAGACCCACGGCCTCCCCAAAGCCACAGTTAGGGAACCGGAAAATCCTTTTGTGAAACCAAACAGTTGTTTATGACCTGTTCAACCTTTAGCATACCATATTCCATGCTCAACCCCTTCGTGGATAAGTGATCAACTCTGGTATTATTCTCCCTATGAATGCGCTTGAGAGGAGGCGATCCCAATTTTCTCCATAAATATGCAGCCCTCATGTACCAGCCATTGGTTGAAAAGGATGAGATGGTGGAATGGCCCATAAAGAAGTCGATGATTAGCTTTGAGTCACCAAAGATCAAAATCGAATGAAGTCTAAAAAAGAAAGCAATAAGTAACCCACACCACAGGGCTAGAAGTTTAGCCAGATTGTTGGATCCATGGCCCCCATTCCAACAGACTTGGAACCTCTCGAATTTTGAAATTTTCAGCCACGCCCCACAGCCCATGATGCCCTCTTGACAAGCACCATCAAAAAACATAGCAGGCAGTGAAATCAGGTGAGGACAAATCCTTCTTGGATCATATCAATGATGAATTTATCGGAATAATTCAGAACCATCATCAAGATAAACAATTACCTTAAAATAATGCTTTTTAATATCATTTTAATTACACAATTATTGAGAATTTGTAATTTATATCTTTTTACATCTCCCCCATCTCGTTTCGTTATTGGTGATGAATTTCAACAATTTCTCCGATTGAAGTGAACTCAAATTAAATGGATGATAAATATCCATAAACAATATCAAAATATTTATTTTATTATACATAATAATAATAATGTTAAAAAATAACTACACTATATTATTATTAATGATAATAATAATGAATATATACATTAAACATAAACACATAAAAAATCCATGTAACAAGATTTTTAACCATAAAGATTCACTCTTAACTCTATCATGAAAATTCTTAATTTGTAAATAGGTTATCATGGAGATTTCTAATTTGTAAATAGGCTTTGTTACAAGATCATGGACCAATAACATGACTCATCAATACCACACAAAAAAAAATCATAACTCATTTCATATGACACTTGTTCGGGAAAAAAAATGCATAACTACTGTTGTAACTTATATTTACTCCTTTAGATTTTGTAATTTTATCTTTATTTAAAAAATAAAAATAAAAATAAAAATAGAAAAGATAAGAAAAACAAGAAAAATAAATAAAAGAATGAAAAGAAATGATAAATAAATAAAAAATCAAAAGAAAGAAGAAAATGAGATTTTAAAAGAAAAATATATAAAATAAAATAAAAAATACATATATCCATAAGTCAGCTTGCAAGTCTAAATGTCGCTTTGTTTATTTTATTATTATTATAATCCTTTGTTTTTTTAAAGGATTATTTAATTTGTAAGTAAGGTTGATGTGACATTTCTATCGAGTAGCAATAAAATGCAATTAGTTTTGGACAGACAAGATCGGGCCCGCTCAAATCAATGACCCTTAATCGATTGTAGGACCTGCCACATTTTTGGCAGTTAATAGGGGGGGTCCGCAAAGCAGTTTTCCCGATCCCACAATTGGATACGTGTAAACCCCCTCCCCTCTCCTCCTGCCCCCTCCCACGACAAACCACTATTTTGCCTCTTTCTTTCTCGACATTCCCTCTCCCGCTATTTTATCCACCCCTAGCATTCCGCCATGCCTAACCACTATTATTCCTCCTGCTAAATTGGAAAATGACCTTTTCATTTTCAATTACTCTCACCAATGTCTTTCTGCATTAAATCCTATGCACCAATAACAGTTAATCCATTCAAATTGTTATTCACTCCCTAATAAAATATTGTCATCTATTCAAATTGGTCATTTGCATTATGTCTGTCATCATAATTCGAAGAACAATTCTACAAGTGAAATTCTAGTAGACAACAACCTCCAATTGTCATCTCCAACCTGCAATCGTCCTACATCCGGGTAAATCCTTATCAATTGTCTTAGCAATTATTTTTTCCCAATGGCTTCCCATAAAGGAAAATAAAAAATAGTTATAGAGAATCCCCTGCTAGCCTCTGTGATCAACCTAGATAAACTCCCATTAGTTGATACTCACTTAAAATTGTAGAGACCAATTGTGACTTCGATCTTATACGAACTTCACAATTGGTCTTTTCAAAAGTACAAAGATGTTAGTGATGAATTTTATTTTTGAGAGACCCTATTTCCTGAGTTTTGTTTTTCACAAACTTATCATTTTCCAGAATTTTTTGCCTAGTGTGGAGCTCTATATCTACCTAGCCAAAGAGTTGTAATAGCTCAAAACATTGAAACTCTTTTCTATGTGACTTTTGAATCAATTTGCTAAACCCTCAAGAACCTTGCATCCATTTTATATTAATGCATCAATGGAAATTTACCAAAAGCTATCATTTTCAGACAAAGCTCATATTTTTGAATCCTTCTTGCCTAAGAATTATGAATTACCCAGGACCAATCCTCCCTATTTTCTATTATGTTCCTTGAAATTTCTAAGCATGTTATTTGCCTAATGTCCTTTCTATTAGGATACCCTAATGATTAATGGGTTGATGAAGTCATCTTGGGCTTTCTGTCAGCATTCTCTTCTGCTAAAAGCCTTTAACAATGTAAACTTTGAAACGAGAACAGAAACGAGTACCCACTCTTTTAAGGTAGCAAAAAATCATCTGAATTTGAAAAGTGTTGATTTAGAATACTCTTAATTTTTTTTAACATATTTTTGAAACATTAAATTTTCTTATGTACCAAGTATAAACATTATTTTTAAACTGTTAGTGATTTTTATGTTGATTTTGAAAAGTGTTGATTCCAGCATAATCCGTTTTTTTTAGAAAACTTATTTTTACTTTAAATTTTCTAATCTGTTAAATGCTAATAATTATCATCTAAATTTAACAATTTTTGAAGTACTCGTCTTATTCCTCTATACTTACATATTTTTTAAGTGTTCTTCAGGTTTTTTTTTTCTTCTTTTCATTTTTTTTATAGTGGGATATTTGATTTTTTGTAGTGTTTAAAAAAAAAAACCAAAATTTTAAAGTTTCAATTTTCTATCTAATTATATATTGTTAAATAATATTCCATTTCCCATGAAATACTTGGTCACTAAAAAAACAATAATTTTTAACAATTTACATAAAAATACACATTTTGAATATAAATATAACTGAAAAATACACATTTTGAGTCTTTTTGCGAAAAGTGACGTGTCAAATAAATTATTTTTATAGGAAAAAATTAATCAAAAAAAGTATGAAAATTAGCAATTTTTATGAATTTTATATCAAATATTAATACTAATAACATTTTTCTCCAAAAAATAAATGATTCAAATAAAGAAGGAAGTGAAAATCACATTATACAAATTTTTATTTTTTTATCTTTTAAATATTTAATGTATTTTTTCTTATCTTAAAACACGAAGTGAAAATCACATAATTTTATTAAAAAAAAAAATAAAAAAATCTTAAAATTAAAAATTAAAATTAAAATAAAAAAAACAAAAAAAATTAAAAATAAAAAACAAAATCACACACACACACACACACACACACACACACACATATATATTAATTTAAAATTAAAAAATATATTATTTTTTAATTTAAAATAAAAAAAATAAAAAATAAAAAGTAAAAAGAATAAAATAACAGTTGGGTTGCTAAGGGCGGCCGCCATAGGCCGACAGAGCTTGCCAAGCTTCGTCAACACACGGAGGCTACCCCTCAAGCCACCTAGCAGGGCAAGGTTGATTCTAAGTATCAACCTTGTCTCGCTGGGTGGCCATCGTGGGCCGACCGAGCTGGCCTGTGTGGTAGCCGTCATGGGCTGGCAGAGCTTGGTGAGCTCTACCGACCCACAGTGGTCACCCCTCGAGCCAAGCTCGGTCGGCCCATGGTGGTCGCCCGTCGGGCCACCCGACGGGGCTAGGCCAATTTTGAGAATAGGCCTTGCCCCACTGGGTGGCCCAAGGGGCAGCCTCTCTGGGCCAATGGAGTCGGCCAAGATCGGTCGGCCCATAGCAGCTGCCCCTTAGGCCACCCCACAGGGCAAGGCTAATTCTGAGAATCGGCCTTACCTCGTCAGGTGGCCTGAGCCACCCAGTGGGGCTGAGAGTTGATTCTGAGAATCGACTGGCCTCCAAGTCGAATCTGAGAATCGACTGGCCTCCAAGTCGAATCTGAGAATCAGCTGGCCCCCCAGTCGATTATGAGAATCGGCTTTACGCTCCTTAGGCGCTTGAGGGGCCACTAGGCAAGCTCAACTCGATTCCGAGAATCAGGTTGACCCCGCCCGAAGGCTTGAGGGCCACAAATTGTTTTATTTTTTTGATATAATTGTTATTAATTTTTTTTAATTTTAATTTGTTTTTATGTTTAAAAAAAAAATTAATGTTTTAATAAGTTATTTTAATTTTAACTTTTAATTTCTTTTATATTGTGCTCATTTTTTTTATTTTTAATGTTTTTTTAGTTATTTTAATTGTGATTATTTTTTAATTTGTTTTAGGATTTTTTTTTTAGATATTTCAATATTTTTAATTTTCTTTTTTTCAATTTTCTTTTAATTTTATTTTTTTCAATATCTTTTTTTCTTAATTTTATTTTGAGAATAGGCTCTGGCGAGCCCTGTCGGGCGGCCTGAGGGACGACCATCATGGGCCGGCGAAGCTGGCCAAGCTCCATCGGCCACCCCTCAGGCCACCTGGTGGGGCTGAGAGTCGATTCTCAGAATCGACTACGCCCCCAACCGATTATGAGAATCGACTTTCAACCCCTCGTGCCCCTGGGTGGGCTCAACCCAATTGTGAGAATCGGGTTGAGCCCGCCCAAGGGCCCGAGGGGCCCGCCCAAAGGTTTGTGGGCCATAATTTTTTCTATTTTTTGATATATTTGTTATTAATTTTTTTTTAAATTTTAATTTCTTTTTAGTTTTTTTTATTTTTTATTTTTTTAATGTTTTATTAAGTTATTTATTTATTTATTTTTAAATTATGTTTTTGTTCATTTTTTTATTTTTTTTTAGTTATTTTAATTGTGATTATTTTTTAATTTTGTTTTAGGTTTTTTTTACGTTTATTTTTTTATCTTTTTTCTCATTTATTTAATTTTTTAATAATTGTTTTCTATTTTTAGTTGTCTAATATTTTATCTTTTACATGGTGTTTCAAAATGTTGAAAATTTATCCTTCAAAAAAAATATTATTCTAGCATCTTCACTTTTCGTTTTAAGGGTATTTTTGGCACACAAAAATTGGTTTTCACTTCCATTTTTTAAACATGTTGAAAATTTACCTCTGAAAAAAGAAATGTTATTCCAACATCACCACTTTTCGTTTACATGCTGTTTTTCATGTTTTTTGGGGTTTTTTGGATAGAGTTATTTTTTAAGCTTATAGTTCCTCTTTCATATTTTACGTTGTTCCTTTAATAATGTTCAACTGTAGTCAGTTTTGGTCTGATGTAATTCATGATCAATTGTTGAATTTCATTGCAAAAGGTTCCTTCAAATATCAATCAAATCCTGTTTACTTGTTTCTATATCATTAGTCTGAAATATTTAAGTTCCCTTTGCAAAACTTGGATGGTACAGGTAGCCTACAGTCAGTCATTCACTGGACATCACTAGTGAGAGAGACCTCTGAAGAATTCTCATTTAGTTATTTTGTAAATAAATTCTTGTATGTGATAAATTGTTTACTAAGTAGTGATGTTGTTCCTAAAATTTCAACTAAAATTAAGAGAATTTTACAGCTAAGTGAGCAGAATTAGGATTTATGGTTGTGAATTACAACCATATAAGTTTCTTGTATTCCTCGTAATGATAATTTTTCTCTTAAGTATATTAGGAAAATGATGAACGTAGATGAGGTTCACCTTATTTATAGGAAACAAATAACTCAATTTAAATTGAAAGCACAGGTTGGTCCTTTTATAACCAACACAAGGGTTGCAAAGAAAGAGGTTAATGTTTTATTAAAACAAATGAATTTCAAGTTGAGTTTGAGTTGGTCTTATGACCCATTGGGAATTATATCATCAGTAAGGGTTGCACCAAAATCAACAACTTATGCTCATATGCCTAAAATATATATTAATAAGTTTGCAAATAAAGTTGATTGGAGGAAAACACCTTACACGAAGTTGAATAAATAATCTCTAGTAAAACCATGGTAGAGACTCCAAATACTACAGAGAAGGAATTAAAAAGGCCAAGGGAGAGTGAGTCTCCATTAGGGTTAGATTTGCAACAAATAGTTTTTAAGGTCATGAAAAGAAGGAAGACAACAAAAACAAATGAAGAGGAAGAATCCTTAGAAGTTAAAACTTCTGAAGGACCTTATGCAATTGTCTTTATAGTAGAAACACCATTCTCACTACAACATATAGAAGAAACCAGAATAACTTCTTATTCTCCTTCATCTTTTGTAATCAAATCAATTTGTAGAGAAGGCATGTTGTAATCTTTGTATGATAAATGCATAATCGAAGTGGAGAGTAGAAGTGTTTGTTGTCTTTTTTACTAGTCCAGGATGTGAAGGAAGAGTAATGGCTGAATTTAGGAGGAAATTTGATCCAAGTGGAGATCAGTGGCCACCCACCTATTCCATTTGGATCCGCACCATCAATTCTTGCATTTTTTCACTTTCAACACAACTTACTATTTTTAGCAAGTTTTCGGGTCCTGCACTCCCAGAGTCGTTTCAGGGCCCTAATGGTCTAGGTGGATATTGGTGCCCACCCACTTATTATAAATATTGTCATTGATGGCAAAGGAGAAGATCAGGCAATGATGCAATGAGAATGCAAAAAGGAGGCAAGGAGCAGTAATGTGTAGCAATGTGCAGCAAAGAGGCAAAGAAGAAGCATTAGAAGTATAACCTAAAGCAGAGAGAAGTAGCAAAGAGGCATGGAGAAGCTTTAGAGTTATTACTTAAGGCAACGGAGTAGCAAGAGAGCAAAGGTAGTTAAGGAGAAAACACAACAAATGCATCAAGTTTGGGTCGAGTTGTGAACATGCTGGGCAAATTCGTGAATGTGTTGGGTCAGAGTCATGCATGAGCGGGTCGAGCCGTGTTATTTTAAGTTCAGAAAATCTCAAAGAGTCGGGCCTGAACCCTTTATCACATAGCTCACATCGCTATCGTTGAGTTTTATATTTGTATTTAAATACTTCGCAAGTTAATTAAGATGTGATGTGAAGTATATTGCACATCGCAAGCGATAAGGTTTAGGAGCAATCGTAAGAATTGAAATTTGTAAAGATGCGAAGTTGTGAAGCGATAAACAAAAAAAATGTGAAATGCGAAGTGCAGGTGATGACGTAGCAAGATGATGTGGCAGTGACGTGGATATGACGTGGCAATGGCATGGAAATGACATGGCAAAGTGCAACATGCAATAAGGAGTTCACTGCAATTTACGAAATTGCAAAATCGCAAGTATTGTGAAATTTGTAAATTGGTAAAGTGCGAAGTGCGATTTTTTAAGCAGACGCGATGTGATTCAGAGGTAAATATTAATATATTTTAGGTCCAAGGTTTAATGTGTTTGTGCTGGTTTTGTGAAGAAAACCATGGAAGTGGAGGTCGACTCAGGTAACAAAAGAAAAGGCTGAACGCGGAAGAAAAGACTCGAGTTAAAAGGAAAGGTTAAATGCAAGAGGAAAGGCTCTGGGAAAGTGACCTGACACTTTTTCATATGTGTTATGCAGCTGCGGCCGTTTGATAAAAAATTCTGAACGTGGGTAGAAGGGGACTCGGGTAAGTAACCTGACACAGAGAAAAGAAGAGAGCAGAGCATAGAACGTTGCAGGTAAGATATGCAATAGGAGAGGTGGTGTAAAACATAAAGGCATAGGTCAAGTCAAGCTAAGAAAGTAATGTTGCATCTCATTTGGAAATATAATAGCAGGTAAAGAAGACAAAATGATCAAAAAAACAAGAAGATGAAAGGGCTGAATTGAAATATTGTTGTAACTGTAATTGTAAATTCATTAATTATTTTATATTGTTTGTGATGCAAAGGCAAGTCTCCAAGGTAAAGCAAAACTCCAATTTAATACTGAAATGAGTGTATATATTGTTGTAACATCCTGAATATGTTGAGTGAGGAAATGGGTGGGTGGAAGGCAAAGAGTCATGCTTGTTCACTTCATATTCCCATATAAAATGCTAACAACCATGAAGTTATCTCTTTAAATTATGTTATTGTAATGTTCACAGAGAGGTTAGATAGTGGAAGAATGAGAGAGAGTAGATAGAGGTGATGTGCACATCCAGAGCTGATATGAAGCAGATTTGAAGGCTGGAAGGGCAGTAGTGAACAAGGAGAAACGGAGCTGATATCTAGGTAAATCAGCATATGATTTTATTTTAGTGTGAGGGAGTTGGTGCTTCCATATCATGTTGTATCTTGACAGATGTCCAGTTGTAGCTGGTTGAGGTAGGAGCCTCATGTGGGTTTTAGCCTGCAGAAAATAGATAGGAGTTGGAGCTTCCTTGCAAGTTGTAGCTTGCAGAATTTGAGGTAGTAGCTTCCTGTAGGTTAGAGCCTATAAAAAATCAGTGGTGAGAGGGATTTGGAGCTTTTATTTTCATCACAACAATAATAAGATGTGGTTTTCTCCCTTATGGGTTTCCACTTATATATGTTGTCTATGTGCATGATGATTATGTGTTGATGTACCATATTTACCCTGTTTAACTCTTGCTGCTCACGCATTACGATTGTTGTTTAATTATATATTAAGTTGCTTATGAAATGGAGGTGTAAATAAGTTTAAAGAAAAAGATTAGAATTCCATGAATGTATTAAACTGATTCACCCCCCCCCCCCCCAGTTTAACTAAGGGTTCATCAATTGGTATCGAAGCCACTTTCCTTCTGTATCAGTTAAACAACTGGAAGGAGATCCTAGGTCCCCAAAATGGCTAGCCTAGAAGGATGCTCAACAAATAAAGCCCCATTGTTTACTGGCACAAACTATACCTTCTGGAAAATAAGAATGACAGCCTATTTGATGTCTCTTAGATTAGAAATTTGGACCGGAAGAAAGATATGCACCAAAGGATACTAACACAGAGAAAGAAGCCAAACAAAATTTCATAGCTAATGCAAAATCCATGAATGCACTCTTGAGCGGTCTCTGTGAGTCAGAATTTATCAAATAAATGCACAGTGAGACTGCCAAATATATCTGGGATACATTAGAAAATATCCATGAGGGAGATAAAAAGGTGAAGATGGCCAAACTGCAAGCCTATAGAACATAGTTTTAAAATTTAAAAATGAATGAAGATGAATATGTAGCCAACTTCTTCTTAAAGGTTGCATAAGTTGTGAATAACATGATATCTCTAGGAGAAACCATTAAGGAATGTGTAATAGTACAAAAGATATTGATATCTTTACCCTCCAGATTTAACCCTAAGGTTTCTGCCATAGAATAAAAAAAAAATTGGGAAACCTTGACCATGAACCAATTGCTTGGAAACTTGAAGGCTTATGAGATGAGACTTCCAAAGGGGAAGTAAAATGTGAGGGAGGCAGACAAGTGCATAAGAGAGAAGGAAGGTACATTCTCATGCTTTGATGAAGAAGAGGATAAATTTTTCAGAAGATTGGATAGAGGCACAGGTAAGTATAAAGGTAAACTTCGATTTAAGTGCTTTAACAGTGGAAGAGTGGGGCACTATGCATCAAAATGCCCTCATAAGAAAATAGAGAATCAGTCAAAAGCGAAAGAGAAAACCAATTTCAGCAAGAGGCCAAAAGGGAATAGATTTAATAGAATAACATTCTATGCTCAACAAGACAACAGTGCATCTAAAAACTCAGATGAATCCCCCAATGAAGAAGGAACATCATAATTCATTTTGATGGCCAAGGAAGAGCTTGAGGAAGATTTCCTAGAATTTGAAGAAGAAGGTGAGATAGATCTTGAGGGGGAGCTAATTAGTGCCCTGGAGGAAATAGATAGACTTAAACTTAAGAGTAAGAAACATAAAGAGATTCTTCTGAAATTTGCAAAGACAGAACTAGATTCAGAAGTTCTTATTAAATTGAAAGTTGAACTAGAAGAATCAAGGAAAATAGAGGATATCTCTCTTTCTGAAAAGAGAAATAAAGGAGAAAAATCAGGAGCGTGAAAAGTTGGAAGAATAAGTGGTAAGCCTGAGGAAGAAATTAGAGAAGGCCCAATTTGAATTAACTATGAATATTTCTCAAATGAAAAGCTCTGGACATTTGGAGAAGATACTAAATGCTCAAATATCTCCTCATATAAAGGCTAGGATAGGCTATGAAGGAGAAACCAGCAAATCTAAAGTAGAAGATAACAGGAATATCATTTTTGTAAACATTGTAAAGGACAATGAAGAAGAAAAAAGGGGATCCACAGAATTAGAAGCCAACAATACCATGATGTATAATGAAACAAACAGAAACAATTAACAACCTCAAGTGACAAAGAAATAAATAAAGGATCAGTCAATTGCAAAAGGCTCATACGCTCCTAACAATGATCTGAACAAATTCGGAAGATGTCAAAGGAGGTTCCTTCCTCCTATGAGAAGTATCACTTGTTTTGTCTGCCACAAGCCTGGACATATTGGGGCATACTGTAAGACAAAACAAATCCAGTCCAACTAGCAAAATATGCAACAAATGAAAAGACTACCTCTAACAACTTTCTCCGCCAGAGACAGATACTACTTCCATGGGTATTGTTTTTGTTGTAAAAGGTTTGTTCGTAAAGCCATGGAATGCAGAGCACATATACGAAGACTGGAGTATGGAAACTAAAGGGGGATTAAGAACAATGGTGGATTCACTCGTGTACATAACCCATTCAGAAATACAATCAAATGTTTTTACTGCCATAAAAATGGGCACAAGTCTCACAAATGTGCTCTCAAAGACTGTAATCCATCTCCCCGGGAAATTTACCAAAAAAACAGTTGCAAGCAATGGAAAAGGAAGCTAAACATGTGTGATCTGGTTCTAATTGATCAAGATCAAAATAGTCAATGGTATGTGGACAGTGGGTTCTCAAAACATATGATTGGAGATCGAAGCAAGTTTGTATCTTTTGATGAGAAGAAATATGGGAATGTAACATTTGGTAATGATAGAGCAGGGAAAATCAAGGGAAAAGGCACAGTTAGACTGAATAATTGAAGAGGAGAGGCTCATGATGTACTGTTTGTGGATGGTCTAAAATCAAATCTGCTAAGTGTTATTCAAATTTGTGATAAAGGCTATGGGTTCCTTTTCAGAGCCCAAGATTGTGAAGTACGGTCAATCACCACAGCAAAGACCTTGATCAAAGGTGTTCAAACAGAGAGTAATGTTTAAATAGTAGAAGAAGAGAAAGAATCATGCCACATCATCAAACTTGACGAATCTTGGTTATGGCATAGAATATTGGGACATCTAAATTTTGACCACATCATCAAACTGAGCAAAAAGAAAGCTACCAGAGATTTGCCTATAATAAAGAGGCCACTAAATACAATATATAAGTCCTGCCAACTGGGAAAACAAAATCGCACATCATTCAAAGCTAAGGATGAACTATCTCCAAGTAAGACTCTTCAGCTTGTACACATGGACCTATGTGGACCTTCAAGAACAAATGTACCAGGTGGAGAATTGTATTTCATGTCGATAATTAATGATTTTTCGAGATTAACATGGGTGGAATTTCTCAGATATAAATCCGAAGCATTTGAGAAATTCAAGATATTCAAGACACTGGCAGAAAATCAAACTAGATGTAAACTAAAATGCATCAGATCAGACAGAGGAGGTGAATTCACAGACGATGATTTTGCAAACCTATGCAATGAATGTGGGATAAAGCAACAATTTATAGTTGCAGTTACACCTCAACAAAATGGAGTGGAAGAGAGGAAAAATGAGTCGGTACAACAGATTTCCAGAGCCATGATTCTAGAAAGGAACATTCCCCAAACCTACTGGGCAGAAGTAGCACACACAGTCGTTCATATTCTCAAAAAATCTCATCTCAGACCAAATTGTGACAAGACTCCATATGAACTGTGGCATGGGAAACCGGCATCAATTAAGCACTTTAGAGTCTTCAGCAACAAATGTTTCATAAAGAATAATGATGAAAAATTTCGGAAGTATAATGCAAGAGCTGATGAAGGAATATTTTTGTGATATGCATCAAAGTGTAAAGGTTACAAGTGCTACAAAAAAATAATACATATAATTGTGGAAAGCATTGATGTGAGATTCGATGAAGATCTACCACACAGAACCATAAGTAAAAACTGTGTCAATATTCCAGATGATCATGAAGATGAAAATCAAGAAAATCAAGAACAGAATAAGACAACAAAATATAGAGAAATATACTCAAAAGGACCCTCAAGACACACTCAAAAGAACCATCTAGAAGATCAAATCATTGGAGACAAGGGTGCAAGAGTCCAAACTAGAATACAACTAGCTGAATAGACCGAGGAAGTGTACCTAGCCATGTTGTCAGAGATAGAACCGAAGAATTTTGATGAAGCCAACAAATACAAATATTGGGTAAACGCTATGAACGAAGAATTAGACCATATTGAGAAGAACAAGACCTGGGAGTTAATTCGAAGACCTATTGGGAAAAATTTCATTGGCACAAAGTGGATATTCAAGAATAAGATGAATGAACAAGGTCAAGTAATCAGAAATAAATCCAGAATTGTATGTAAGGGATAATCTCAAATTGAAGGACTTGACTATGATGAAACTTTTTCCCCTATAGCAAGAATGGAATCAATTAGAATGTTTCTGGCTTTTGCATGCTATCATGATTTAAAGATATATCAAATGGATGTGAAATCTGCCTTCTTAAATGGAGATCTAGAGGAAGAAGTCTACATGGAACAACCTGAAGGATTTTCCTTAACAGATAAACACGACTATGTGTACAGATTAAAGAAATCCCTATATGGTCTCACACAAGCACCACGTGCATGGTATTCTAGGTTGGACAAGTACTTTCAAAACAAATTTTTCAAGAAGGGAGGAGTAGAAAACAATCTGTAAATAAATGCTGACAAAAATGAACTCTTAATTGTTGTAGTATATGTAGATGACATCATGTTTGGTAACAACAAGGATGAGTTAGTAAAAGGATTTGCAGAAGAGATGAAGTCATAATTTGAGATGTCTATGATTGGAGAGCTTACCTTCTACCTAGGACTTCAAATTCTACAAAATAACAAAGGCATATTCATTTCACAAGAAACATACTTAAGGGACATGTTAGAAATATTCCAAATGGAAGACTACAAATCTGTGTCAACTCCCATGATCACTGGATACAAGTTATGTGCTAATGATGGATCCATGGATGTATATCAAAGACTTTAGATATCTATGATAGGAAGCCTGCTATACCTAAATACCTCAAGACCAGACATTATGTTGGCAGCAGGACTTGTGGCAAGATATCAAGCAGCATAAAAAAAAAATCACTTGCTAGCAATCAAGAGGATCTTTAGATACCTACAAGGAACTGCACATTATGACCTATGGTATCCAAAAGGAAAATATTTCACATTGACAACATATACAGATGCAGATTGGACCAGCTATGTGGATGATAGGAAAATCACAAGTGGAGGTGCATTCTATTTGAGAGAAAGTTTGGTGGCAAGGTTAAGCAAGAAGAAAACTTCTATCTCTCTATTTACAACGGAAGCGGAATACATAACAGCAGAAGCTTGTTGCACACAACTGATGTGGATGAAACAAACTCTTTAAGACATGAAGGTAAGCATCACTGAACCTATTTCTATCAAATGTGACAATACAAGTGCAATATGTATATCAAAAAATTCAGTATGTTATCACTCATTAAGTTGTGAAACATTTCTTGATAGGGTCATACATGTCACTCACCAAATGGATAAGGTCTCCTAAGCCATTTTAATGTGGTATAGGAAATGTTTTTCACTTTTTAAGCCTATCCTAAGTTTTAGGATCACCTTCATTTATGGCATTTAAGTCAAATCAATCACATATTGTGTTAGTTGTCATTCCCCATGCATTCAAAATCAAAAGGGCACATCTGTTAGTTGTTCAGATTTTCATAGCATTTTACACAAGAAAACAATAAATTTCACTACGAAACTATCTAATAGTTTCATAGCGAATCTGTCAGAGGCTTAACTAATTTTGCTACGAAAATCCTTTTTCTACCCTGGCTTGTCAGAGTTGTATGAGGTGTCATTTTCTGATTAGAGCAGTAATGGTAGAGGTCTTTCAAGGTTGTTATGGTAAATTCAAATGTACATACCCGTGTTTGATGTCATCATTATTTTTTTTGGTTTGTATGTGTCATGATTGAAGCTTGAGTTGCTAGTTAAACCATAAAACCTTACCTCAATTAGCCTTTTGTCATATTGTGCTTTATCCATGCATTAGGGGAATTTTTAGGTCTAAAATGTGTCTCCTAAGAAAATGGTACAACCAAAATAAACTTTATAAAAACTAATAGGATTCAAGATGATGATGTCAACCATGGAGGATGATTCACCATTTTTTAAGTAAAAGGGTAAAAATAATAAAAAATAATAAAATAATAAAACTGCTTTTTCAACTCGTATTTTCAACTTATCTCCCAAATTTTTAACTCAAATTACGAGCGAAAGTACTCATTGGATGCAACATTTAATTCCTCATCTAAGGAGTACCCATATTGCATACTTTTGATGGACCCTGCTACATGAAAAATGAGAAATACATGAAAAAACGTGATTGCAATGACGTTTTTTATGTATTTATCCTTTTTCCTGTAGTAGGATACATTGAAAGTATGCAACATGGGTACTCATTGGATGAGGAACTAAATTTTGCATCCAATGAGTACTACAACTCAAAATTTGAGTAAAACATTTGGGAGATAAGTTGAAAATACCAGTTGAAAAAGTAGTTTTTCCTATTTTCCCTCCAAAATTTATTGATGTAATCAAATATTATTTTATTATTTCCACTATTATTTTATAATTTCCTTAGGAGGCCCATTTTAGACCTCAAAATTCCCCTAATGCATGTGATCCAATCTGTGGAGAGCTGCTTCATCGAGCCAAGCAAGTTGCTGGCAAATTTGAACTTTGCAGGTGTCATCAGCAAGTGAGGCAGTGAAGACTATAAAGCATCCATGGCTGCAAGAAGAAAAACAAATAAGGTTGGCCATTGTCACAAGTATGAGCCCATGGACATGAAATTACTCAATGAAGACCCTACTTCCATGGAGGTTTTCAGAAGGACTGGTTTCTTGCAGTTCTGTCAGAGGTTGCAGGGCTTTCATTTACAGGTTTCAAAGGATTTTGCCACTAGCTTCACAAGAACAACATCAAAGGTTGGAATTCTGAACCTTACAGTGACACCAAAGAGTCCCCAAAGGTGTTTAACAGTGGTTTAAAGGTATCAAATTCACAATGCAGGATTGCAAAGAGTTTATCAAGCAAGAACACCATGTAGTTGATTTAACAAATGCTATCCCTAGGAGTTTCATGAAGTATAATTATGCAAAGTTGTTGATGGTCATTCAAAAGTATCTTACCTGTGAAGGAAGGTTTCACATGGTCTATTCCTATCATCTCAAACTTCTTCTGCATTTTGTAGGTAAGAGGTCACTTGATTTGCCTTTCTATTTATACAGAAGTCTGGGGAAAATGTAAGATAAGTTTAAATTAATATTATGGGCAATGAGACATCTCTTTTTCATCAGGGTTTAATTAAGCTATTAGTTTTGGAAGAATTGAGAAGGTTAGACAGAGATTGGATTTCCTTCTTGTTCATGAGTGGCTATGAAATTGATGTGGTCACTCCAAAGAAAGCCTTCAAACCTAGAACCACTTCATCACCAGCAGTGGCAGAAGAAATTGAAGAAGAAAATAGATCATCTCCTGCACAACATGTGAACATGGAAACCAAACCTTTGCAAGAGACTGACACACCTCAAACAGCACCTACAAAACAGAAGCATACAATCAACAAACAAGGCATCAAGAGATTCACTAGAAGCTAGACATTGGCTAAAGGCAATTTGGAGGATATCCTTCATGCAATTGACATTGAAGAGTCACCTATTGTGCAAGCTAAAGAAATTGAAGATGGAGGAAGAAATTTGAAGAAAGGTAAGACTTCTAAAAAACTAAATTTTGTAGGTGATGATGTTGGTTTCATATTTCAACCAAGGAAGCCAATGACCAGACATGCAAGGAAGGTCATGGAAAGAAAAGAGACTGATAAATTCAAGGAAGCTTCCCAGCCAACAAGCATCATAGGTTTGTCTCCATCAATAAAGGAGGAATTGGTTATCAAGCAAAGAAAGGGCAAAGAGAAAATGATTGAAAAATCATAAATAGAAACCCTCAAAGAGTAGTTGAAGGAAGTAGATAAATAGATATCAGTTTTAAAGCTAGAGGCAAAGAAACACAGAGCTGAGAAGGTTCAATTTGAACAAATGAGGAAAATATGGGAAGAACAAGTCACAAGTGTTTCAAAAACTTTGGACAATACAGAAAAGTTGATGAAATGGACTTAGCCACTAAGAGGATAGGTCAAACACATTAAAAGGATAAACTTGCACTTACAATCCAAAAAAAAAGCATTAAAAGATCAAGTGGAAGATCTTCAGGAGCAATTGGATTTGATTCAAATGGAGTTAGAAAAGAAAGGGCTGAAGATGACAGTGGTAGAAGAGCCCATCATCCAACTGATTATGAATGAAGAAGAAATACCAAAAGAATGAAAAATTGAGATGGAATATGTTTGGTGAGGTTCATAACATGCAGAGAACCTAAATTTTGTAGCTGGAGAACAATTTTTTAAAAAATTTATAAAAACAACAATTTTTGGTTTTTTGGATAGTTTCGTAGTGTACCTCGGGCTTGAGCCCAGAAAAACGCTACCAAAATTTCTGTAGGTGAATTTTTGCTTTGGAATCCAGTTTTTTCAAGTATTATGGAGAGAGATCGATTGACTGTAAGGTGTCTTGGCATAGTAAAGGTGTTTGAATAGCAAAGGTGTCAAGGAAATGGGTAGAAAAGAAAGTTTTCATACGCTATGACAACTCGCTACGAAACTGCCTAAAATTCCTTGTTTCGTAGCGAGGAGATTTTTGAAGATTTTTAGCATCCCAATAGCACATTAGCTAGCTGGAGACCTTTAACATGTCAATGGGACATATCAACAGAGACTCATTGCTTAAATGGAGTGTCTCGCAGCCAGCTCATTAGGAAAAATAGTGATTAAAGTGAAGGGTTATCTACTCCTAAAGAGTAGGATTGTGTTCCACAGATCTAGGGATGTTTTAAATATGTAAAGTGATGGTGATTTTTCCTTCGAGCATGTGATATTCATTATGTAACTGTTTCATTGATAGGAGAACTGAATGTAATAAATAGGAGATAGAGTCCTATTAGGAGTTTGTTTTCTTTAAAGGATAGCTGCCATTTTTCTGTTTCAAGTTAGTAGTTTCAGTTATGATAGGTGTTAGAGTAGAACTCGAAGATCTAGCCAACTGGGTAGATCATCTACAATGTAAAGAATGACTATTTATAGACTAAACAACGAAGAGAAAAGGGTTGGAGAATATTGCACCAAATTGTTGCTTGTATGTTTTTGTCCATTATCAGTAATATACAGTGACATTCTACTTCTAAACCTGAGATTCTCATGAGGTGTTTAATGTGTTGTTACTATGTATCTTTATGTCTAATCACTTGTAGTGGATTTTATCTCTAATTGCTCAGAATTCATACTATTATGCTCTGGCTTCCTTTAGGGGTGAAATAACTGTGTTTTCCTTACATTGTGTGTGTGAATTATCTTGATTAAAGACCTCTATCTACCTCAGCTTCCATGTGAAGAAAGATTGTCATTAAGAGTACTGATGTTGACTCCATAGCCCAATGGTAGCAAGCCTTCATTTTTCAACGTGCAATCATACAAAAACCAAGTTACAATTCATATATTTAGCCATCTAGTATTATCTTTATTCAAAATCATAAACCCCCTTTGAGATAGCCCTCTCAAAATGAAGAGGCTAATATTTAGTTGGAAGTGGTTTGAAAGAGTTACATTGAGTTGATTGCTGAGCAGCTAATCAAGATCAATTTGGTGATAAAATTTTGGTGTGTCTTCTGGGAGTGTGAAGATATATTTCCCAAAGATTTTTGCAAATACTGAAGTTGAAATCTTAGAGGTAGCAGGAGCTCAGAATTTGTTCAAGGCAACAACTACCTTGGTGACTCCATTTCAAATTTTCATGTTTAAAGGTGGCTTCGAGAAGGAGATATACAAGGAGAAATCAAGATCCTAACCCACCTACAATTTTGGATAATCCAAACACAATTTCTAGAGGCATTCAAGGAAGTTCTTCAAAATCAGGTACTCCATCACACTAAAGAGCCCTGTCATCTGGAATTGTAAGAAGTCATGAAGATAAGAAATTTTATGATAAAATTCAGGAAGTTTTGTTTGGGTCTGAGAATGAAAATAAATTTACTGAGATTGTTATAAACCTGCAAAGAAGAGGTATTGATACCTCATCCCTAGTAACTAAAAAATAAAGAGAAGAATTTTTAGAGGTAGTTACATCAGAGTTACTGTTAGAGAGGGAATCTGTTGATAAGTTGAAGGAATTGGAGCCATTTGAATTCTTTCTAAGAAGAAAATCTGGTATTCCTTTACCTGATTGCAGGTCATTTGTAACTGGACTACAAAGACCAACTACACCACCTCCTAATAGCTCATATTCTACTATTATTGTTTCTAAAAATACCACAGACTGTGTTATCATGCCTGGAAATGTTCCACCTCCACCTCCTGCTGCACCTTCTAGATATGATCCACTTGTTCTCCCAACTGTTCTTAATGCCCTCCCAAGTAAATACTCTGCTTGAATTAAAACCTGGGGGAGTGATGAAGAAATTATAGCTGAGGAACATGTAGAGGAATTCAATGATTTCATATACAGAGAGGAGGTAGACCATGAAGATGTCAAAATGAGACTATTTTCTCAAAATTTCACTAGTGAGGTCAGAAAATGGTTTAAAGCCCTAGCTCCAGGAAGTTTTCATAATTGGAATTAGTTTGAGGATAGTTTTTTGAGAAAATGGGGGAATAGAATAAACCCTGTGCAGGCCCTTACTGAATACAATAGTTTGAAAAGAGTTCTAGATGAAACTGTCCAAAATTTCTCCAAATTTTAACAAATTTTATGATTATATACCTGCTCAACTTAAAACTCCACCAAGAGCTGCTCAATTGCGCTACGCTGAGGCATTTGATTATGACTTCTATATCCTGCTTAGAGAAAGAGAATCTCCTTCATTAGCAAAAATGAAAAATGATGTTGTGAAAGTAGAAGTAAACATGATAGTAGCTAAGAAATCTAAGATGGGTAAAACAAAATTAAAAGAAGAAGAAAATCCTTCCACCTCAGATGATAAGTTTGATTCTATGATGAAGAATATGGAAAAACTCATTGATAGACTTGCCCTTGGAAATGCTTCCGCGCCTCTTGCACAACATGAGCCACAATTTAGAAATCCACAGTTTAGAAGGCCTCATAATCAGAAAAGATAAAGAGAAAACATAAATCAGCCTGACCCTCAAGTGAGGCCTCCTTTTCAGCAGAATTTGATTGATGAAGAAGAATCTCAGCCTGAGATTCAAGAAGACTCCATCCACTGCCTAGATGAAAACAAGTCTGGAATATTTTTGACCAAATAAGAGAGTTATGAGTCTAATCATGATGTAAATAAGGGTGGGGGACAATTTGACTATCTTAAGGGTTATCAACATGTAATATTTGAGATGTAGAAGCAACACAATCTCAGAAACATAAATGTTCCTATCACTACAAATAAAACACAAACAAAGAAGGATGCTCCTAAAGTAGTTGAGTCTAAAAACACTTCCTTCCCTTGTCAAAGAGAGTGAAAATATTACTTTTGTTTACAGTTTGGAGAATGAGATCTCCAAAATCAAGATTCCAGTTTGTTTTGGAGAAATTCTCAAGGTGAATGAGTACAGAAGAAAAATTGTAAAAATGTTGAATTATCAATCAGGAGCTTCAGATATCCTTAATGTACAAGAATACCATCCTACCTATTAGGGTCCCATGATTTGGCTGATTGGCAAGCCAAATGATAGTGTAACATCAAACCAATCTTTGGAGCCCAAGGACCTGGCCTTCCTGGACTCAAAGAGGGCTCTCTCTATTTGTGTAAGGGATATCTGTGTGTTTGCTTATTGTGTTCTGATTTTAGACTAGTTATGAAGTAGGTTTTTTTTGGTTTTGGTTTTTAGGTTGTGAGAGATGAAACTGATCAAAGATATAAGATAGGTAAAAATATTTCAGATCAACTAGGCTATGGGGTCGAAAAGGTCAAGAAAGCTATCAGATGGTGATACAAGGCTGTTGAAGGGCCAATTTGATTCGAGGTAGAAAGGATCTTTGGGCAAAATGGAGTAAGATGGACATCAAGTTTGTGAACAACAAAGGGTTTCAAGAATAACTAGTTTAATAGCAGACATAAACATGGTAGGGCAAACCATTAATCATGAGAAATGTAACTATAAGCTAATCAATACATAGAAATAAACATTCAAGCCAGGCATAGAGATATATAACTCTCTAACTTTGGGAAATGGCTATCAGACTTTGGGGAAATACACTTAAGACAAACAAACAACTCAAATCACTATGCCAGAATACCTAAACATAGTACTTCAAGTTATTGGGCACTTTGAAAACAATATTTCATAGTCTTAGACAGAGGGCAAGATCAGAACAAGACCTCCTTGGTTCAACAAATGACAATCTAATCAGTCAAAGAGAAATTTCATGGATGGAGCTATGGCTAGCCATGAGTAAGCAGGGCGTACCGTAAATCATACTTAGCATGCATAAAACCATGAATGAAATAAGCAACAATATCCTTAAGTTATTAAAGAGCAATCAAGAATTCTTTAATGTGACTAAGAATGAAGAAAACATGGAAGCTATGAAGAAACATGAAATTTGAGGTGCCTCCAAGGGCATGTCTCAAATTTGTTCTCTACTGTTCTATAGCAAGCAAGAAACATGGATTTATGAATGAAAACTAGGAAACAAAACAAAGAGAGAGACACTATACCATTCTAACAAGTCATGGAATCCAACAACAATCCTCTTTCATCATCCAAGAACATCCAAGAGACTATCCAAAGCATGAGACAAGTATTTCTTCCAAAGCTTATATGACCATATATTGCTTCTATCATCAAGTTCAGCCTTGTTTACAATGAAAGCCTTTGGAATATATAGGCCCAAGTGAGAAAAACCTCTTGGTTCAACTTGCAATCTCATTGGCCTATCCAAAATATCTTATTTTGTCCTTGAGGCTTTGCAAAGCCCAAGGCACAAAATATCTCATAAAATATCTAAAAAATGCTAAAAAAGGGAAATAAATTGACTTCTCATAACTTTTCATGTGCAAAAATAGCTAAATTCACATTAGGAAAAAGTAGTTTTTAAAGGTTCAATTTTTACAAAAATACTCAAAAAATACATCAGCAAAAGGTCCCCTGTCTTGCCGGCTACTTTTGACAGCCTTCACGATGTCAAAACAAGGCTCATGATAGCTCGTTGGAAAGCTCTGAGTGTCTGATTTCTGGAGCAACTAGAATTTTCCCAATCTGATGCTTGGAAGTCCTCCAAAAACAGGCCTGTGTGTAAAAAACCAAAAAATAAGGTTCGCTGATAGACCGGGCAAAGTGTAGAAAAAGCGAGCATTTTTCGCCATTTCGGGGGAGAAAATGATCTTCAAATGTCCTAAAAATTGTTGAGTATGTGCTCCTAAAATTATGGCATCCAATGATACCATTCTCCTCCTTTGATGATCCTCCAAACTGAAATGGCGAAGCCCATGAGTTTTGGCCAAAAACCCAAAAATGCCAAAAAACCAAAATATGTCGAAAATCGTCCAAAATTGGTGAGCATGACCCTCAAGGGTTCTCAGCAACATGTTGTGAAGCAAAGGCAAAAATCTGAAGTCCTGATGTGTCTTTCCTCACTTTCTGTGCCGGGCGCTTCCCTTTAGCCTCCTTGAGCTTTTCTTGAGCAGCCTTCAACTTGCGCCGGGCAAACTGATTTAACTTTTTATAATGCCTCGTCATTCTCCTTTGAAGGTCTAAATCCCTGTTTGCCTTCTCCAATTTCTTTTCCAAGTGGTCATTTACTCTCTCAAGCCATGCCTCCTTTTTGTTCTCTATCTCCTGTTCAAATAATGTAGTGAGAGGGGTAGATTGGAGAAGGGCATTTTCCTCTTCTTTTTGCTTCTCAAGGGCCTTTTTAAGCCCCATGGTTCTAGGCCTCTTTCGCCTAGGCTGATCTTCACCTTCACTTTCATCGAACTCACCCATGAGTTCTTCCAACCTCGCTTGGGCTTTGGAGGCCTCTTTCTTGTACTTGGTCGCCCTTGTTTCATAAACAGCCATATGGACACTCATTTTCCTATTTTGGATTTGAAAAAATTGATTGAAATTCCTAGCTCTATGAAGATCATCCTTCAAAGCATCAATTTGGCCTTCCCTATGGATCAAGAGGTTTTCTAGAATCTGGGCCTCATTATCACTATCATTGCTTTGGACTTGGATGATGTCGAATTCACTCTCCTGTTCATGATTGCCTTCTACCTTTCCCTTCCCTTTGCTTTGAGTGGCTATTCTAGTGCTCTTCCTCCTGGGCAAATCAACCATGGGCTTCTTTGGCAATTTTCCTTTACTTTGGAGGGCCCTTGTCACATTTGGAGTGACAACTCTAGGCACTCTTTTTCTTGCTGTCCGGGACTTGGCCACCTTTGGAGAAGAGGACATGGCCCCTTTACCTTTGTCACCTTGCCCTTTTTCTTCTTGAGGCTGTTCCTCTTGAAGAAGTTGTTGTGTATCATCTTTAGGCTGTCGCTCTGTCTCATAAGGCTGTTGTGTGTCCTCTTTTGACTGTTCACCCTCATCACTGTCATGTTGCCCTTGCTGCTCTGTCTCTCCCTCACTTTCATGCTGCTGTGTGTCATCATAAGGCTGCTTCCCTTCATCATCAGTCTATTGTTCTTCATGCTGCTTCCCTTCATCCTATGTTTGTTGTTGTTCATGGTGTTGCCCTTCATCCTCTTCCTCATCATTATGATCATGCTCTTCTCCCTCTTCAAGTTCTTCTGCTTGTTCTGTAGTAAACTTGAGCTTTTTAGGAATAGGTCTGCTAGAGGAAGGTGAAGGATGATGAGTAGGAGGTGTAGGGGATGTATGGAATGGAGGGACAGTGGAGAAATCTGGATGAGTGATGAAAACATCCCAAGAGACCTCTCTCTTTTCAAGCTGATGAAGAATGATGATTTTGATGAGAGAGTGATGGAAGAGACAGGCTATTTGCTGTGAAGGAGGCTTCTTCTGGAAAGTGGAGGCCATTTTCTCAATTCTCTTGTGTAAGAAGAAAGGAAGATTTAGAAATCTTGCCCTAGTAGAATGCATGAGCAGTCGAATGTGATATGCATCAATTTGGGAGAATCTCCCCTCACAAGTGAAGTACTTCATGATAATCTTCATGAGAGGGGCGTAGCTGGCTAAAAGATATGAGAAAGGGAAAATAGAAGGACATGATTCTCTATGCTCAGGCTTTAGGAATGGATTGTAATCATCTGAGTCCAAATGGCTTTGCTTAAACCATTTCTCACCAATATAGGGGATTTTAGTGGCCTTGGACATGGATCTTGGAGAGAACTTGAAGTCAAGGCCTACCAATTGGAAATGCTTATCTTGAAACCTCAAAGCGCAAAGGTGTGTCAAAGGAGAAAAACTCTTCACCTCTTGCACCCTTTGACAAAAATCTAAACATCCCACATCATGGAAATTGAACAAAACTGATGGGCGGGAATTCACTTCTTCAGTGGAAATAGGTTCATATCTCTTATGCAATCCACTCCTACTATCCTGCCTGGGAGGCATCTTGTTATGGATGCTCTCTACAAAACCAAACTTCCTTAAAAGGATTTCTTGAAATGTGTTCTCAAACCAAACTCTACCTTCTTTTTCAATCACTGTTTGATCAAGGTAAATTTGCCTCAAAGATGTGTAAAATGTTTTCTTTGCTATTAGGTCCCTGCTCCTCCCAAAACACTGCCTTTCCCCTTTGTATGCCAGTCAACAAGTAAATCTAATAATAAGAACACAGTCAACTAAAATGTATACACACAGTCAAAGGGTCACTGTGTCTAGGTAAGGTCATCCAGCTCTTGGTGTTTTGGTGACAGCAAGACAACCTTGTATTTTTAGAAAAAGACAAAACAAAACTCCTCCCAATCAAAACACTGCTCTGGTATTCACTATTCCTCACATAGATTCTGACAACACCTTCCAACTGATTAAACTTCTTTACTCATTTAAAGTCTGCTTTATGAAACGAAAGAGAAACACTTTTTTTGCCTTTTTTAACACACAGAGGAGACTTTTGAAAGGACAAAAACACTCATACAATGATTACTGTTCATGAAATTAGGACCACTGTTTTACTTCTCAACTACTGTGTTTCTCCCTTTAAACACTATCCCCACCTTTCAATACTGTTTTGAGGGTAGTTTATAAAGTCCTTTGACATCAATAAAATCCACCATTTTTCCTATGTTAGTGCTGGGCAATCATAGCTATTGCATGCCTGGATCTTTAAACAAAAACATCAACCCTCTTTAACACTGTCTTCACCAATGCATATAGCTGAGAGAGTTTATGTTTTGTGCTACAGTAGTTAGGATGTCCTTAATGCTTGACAACCCCACTAGAATAGGAGTGTGATGCTTTAGCATTTTTAAGGGTAGTATTAGGCTCTTTGAAGCTAGAATTAACACTTCACTCTCAACCAACTGTAACTTTCTTTCAAAACATTCACTTAAGTTACCTTGATTTACACCAAGACTTTCACTGCCTCGCACACCATCTAGCAGTTTGAATTTAGCAAGGGGGCAAAACAAAATACCTTGAAACACGATGGCAACCTTGTTCGAGGAGTTTGATCAGGTCTAAGATTGGTTGGGAGGCATTTTGATCGCTTGAACATGCACGGCACGTTTGATAGGAAAGGCACCGTGCAAATGGAAAGGTGTTGGGTCATTGTCGAGCCTTTGTGACTGGAGCTTACAGGCACACCACGCGACTGTGTATTCCCTTTGTAAAATTGCGCCTGAACGCACCACGCAATTCTATAGGCGCGCCGCACGGTCTAAAAACCCGAAACTCTGTGTTTTTTGCCCGAAAAATTCCTCTTTGGTCTTATGAATAGCAGAGGGGAGTGTTATTACATTTTGAAATACAAGGTAAGTATGGGCAACAGTCTCAAAACCTTTTTGAAAATGAACAAGTTAATGCCTCCTTGTAATCACCTTTGTGAGGGTTTGAAAACTTCTTTCTTTAAAACCATTGTCCTTGTTCATTTGAAAAGAAAACAACAGACTATGGGTGTAAAAAACTCAGCTGCAATCACTCATGCTTTACCATCTTCTGTTCATCAAAAGGGAACTTCATTTAAACCTCTTCTTTTACTCAAAATGTAACAATAAAGTACCTTTGACCTTTTTCATAAGGAAGATGCCTTTACTTGTAAATGGTGACATGCCTTATTGTCTTTGAAAGTTTTTTTAGCATCTGAAATAGATACCATAAACCTTCTTGCATATTTATGGACATAGGTGTCTAGTTGCAATGTCTTTTTGGAAAACTAGACTCAGATCGCCTTCTGTCCCTTATGATAAGTAATTTTTGAAAGAAATTTTACATAAACAGGAAGAATAGGATCTTTTGAAAAACCATTATCATTCTTTGTGGTTTCCCTTGTACATGATGGCAGAGGTCAGTTTGGGACTGGGACCCTTTGATTCTTTTGACCATCCGCTTTCATAATATTTCTTCACTCATGATCAACCTATAAGCTTTGCCTTGTAATTCAAAAGATAATGAAACTCATGCAAACCAATTTTAAAGCTTACTTCTTTACCTTTGCCTTTAATCATCATTTTCATGCAGAGACCTTCAGTTTCTGTCTCACTGTACCTAAAAAATGTCCTCTAGTCAGTGTAGATTCTTAACATCCAACTTTATCCACTGGCCCTCTGCTTATAGATGAAGGAGGTGCTCTTAACCCTCTGCTTATAAAATGAAGGAGGTTCTTCAGTCTTTAAAAACCCTCTACTTATAAATGAAGGAGGTTCTTTAGTCATGCCATATCATCAGCCTTTAACAGTGTCATTTTTCCTTTCGCTGTCTTTTTATGATTTGACTGTGATCACAGGAGCTTAATGAAAAACTCTCTGCTCTGTAGCTGCATCCCAGGCTCAAGATCACATTGAGAAGCAGCTATCTTCTCATGTGGCGCCAAATATTGTCTTCTGGGATGGTGGTATGCCTCTATCCTTGAAAGATCCATTAAAACACTATAAAAACACCTAAAATCAGTTTGACCTATGGTACATGTATTGTTGAGACTTGAGGGTGTATTAGTGGAACGACCTAGGGCTGTAACCAACTTTATTTGCAGAATGGGAAGGTCTGTTATGACTGGTCTATAGCAGGTAGAGGTTCTTTGGCTTTAGAGTGGTTTGCCAAGGGAGAAATGCCTAAAGCGCCACTACCTAACTTAGGGGAGACTCTTTGGACAGATTTGGATTGTTTCTTTGAAGCTGATGGGAAAACTAGTATGGACGAGGCTAGATGGGGCTTGATAATGAGGTTTCATCTCATCATGGGTAGATTGAAAAAGTAAGAGGGAAAAAAATGTTTATGGGTGTTTTTCAGCTGGCAAATCTGACAAATTTTTAGATCAGCTGCTAGAAAACTTGGCTGTTACAACTAGTCATCACCAATCAAGTGAAAATTACTGATGACTAACACTACCATCTACTTGGGACCAAGATTGGAAGATGAGAAGAATGAAGAAGTACCTCCTTTCTATGTCAGCCTTAGCATCCATGACATGACCTTACACAATGCCATGTTAGATTCAAGGGATTTTCATAACCTTATGCCTAAGGTGATCATGGAAAGAATGGGTTTGGAGATTACTAGGCCATACAAGGATTTATTTTCTTTTGATTCTAAAAGAGTTCAATGAATAGGATTGATAAAGGATGTTGTTGTTGGCCTAACAAAATTTCCTGCCAAGACAATGGTAATGTACATTGTGGTGGCTGATATTCCACCCAAGATTGGCATGCTCTTATCCAGATCATGGGTAGAAAAAATCAAAGGCACCATGCAGATGGACTTGACATATGCCACCATTCTTGTTTTTGGTGAGCAAAGAAGACTGTTCAGGGAGATTAGGATGGCCTATATGGTAAGCAACAAGGATGAACCTCAAAATTTTCCAATTTATGCTATTGAAACTAAATTAGGATCATAAATTCTTTTCAATGAGCTAACTAATGAAGAAGAAAATGAAAGGAAAGCATAAATTCAAGAAGTTGAAAACCAGCAAGTTGAAAATCAGGAAATCATAGAAGAAAAAGAATAGGGCTAGTGGCTTTTACACTTTGATGGATCTGCTGGAAGAGAGGGGGCTAGAGCAGGCATATGGATCACTACTCATGATGATGAAAGTAAGTTCTATTCTTTCAAACTGAACTTTGACTGCACAAATAATATGGCTGAATATGAATCTTTGTTTTTGGGTTTGGAAATTTTGAAAAGATAGGGTGCCCAAAAAATTTCAGTTTGTGGAGATGCTGAATTGGCAATTAAACAAGTTGAAGGAACATATCAAACTAACGATGTGAGGATGAGAGCTTACAGAAATTTGATCATGGAAATGTTGGAAAAATTTCAAGAATATTCATTTATTGTGAAAACTAGGGATCAAAACTAAGTAGCTAATTCCCTAGCTATTTCTGCAAGTTTGTTTTTCATCCCCGCACATTTCACTAAGAAGCACGAGTTTGAAGTTCGTTGTTGGGCTGTGAATACGACCACTTTTTAAAACTTATTTCATCCATTTTTACTCTTCTTTATCATATCATTTATTATAATTTATTATATAAATCCATCTTATAATGATTTATGTTCTTATGGATGAACATTATTTCTTCTCCTTTATTTTTAATAAATTGATGATTATTATGCATAATTTTATCAATGATGGTTTATTAATATATTTTGTACCAACAATCACCATTTTAGCCTCCAAGATATTTGCCAGATTGCAGATTTGATCTCCAAATTATCATCAAATATTCCAACTCAGAAATTCGCTGGAATAAGAAGTGACAGTTTTGTGGTTGAGATCCTGGGAAAATGGAGAAGAATCTGGAAAACCTGGAACATGGGTTTTGTCCAGAACAGACCGAATTAACTTTTTTTTAAAATGGTTAGCCCAAATTTTTCTTGTATTGAGAGAAACATAAGGTTCTTTGAGCACGATTTTCTTAGATTTGCTGTTGCGACCATCCTCCAAATTATCTCAGCTACAAATCCAAATTTGACTTGCTCTTGTTGAAAGATGGATGGAAATATATTTTCTTGTTGATCAATTGGTTACGAACAATTCAATTTTGTTATGATAGATCCTATTTACTATTTAATTTCTCCTCTCTTTGGTTATAAAAGGAGACGTTTGTAAAAGAGAGGGGATAGTTGTTGTTTTTGTGAATTGTAAAATTAATCAAAAGCTTTGTTATTGAATAATATGCTTCTATTGTAATGCTGCTCTAGTTTAATGATTAATTGAAGTTTTTGTTCCATTCGCATCATCTGAAGTAGCTTGAGCAGTCCCTGCTAGTGGTTAAGGGCCCGACCCCTAACAGCGTGAACTGCTCCTCTATGTTATATTTCCGATTCTTGCAATGTGTGATCGATTTGATACATGCATGTTACTGTGAGTTTATTTCATTATTTGTTTATCATATTACTATATTTATGTATTATGCATTCTGTTTATGAGTTATTGCATTATCGTGTGATCTGAATCTTATTTGTTACAGCGTGGGTTAATTGAGACAGCATATTGCCTTACTTAGATCATCCTTGGATTCACGGAAGTGATATTGGTTCTATCTTAATTAATTTATAATTCCATGCTTAATATTTTACTATTTTATTATAATGGATTGTTTTTGTGTAACCAGCTCCAAAAATAGAACAAAAGAGATATCAGCACCTTAGAAATAAGCCACTTCGAGGGGGCAAGCTCCAATACATTACATAAATGAACAATTCTTGAATGATACAATTTACAAAACCTCCTTTCTATATATAGGAGTCCATGGGGCCATAATGTAATCCTAGTGGGCCACAATGTAATCCTAGCCGACCTAACAATAATAATTTAAGGGCACAATAATAACAAAATGGGGGTTACAAGGGTACAATAATAACAATAAGGGGGTTACACTAACAACAATAAGGGACTATACTAGTAACATAGGGACCTAACATGCCCCTCTCCTTCAAAAAAGTGTTGTCCTCAACGCTTGAGTAGCTCTGGGTGCTTCTGTATAAAATTCTCATCCTCCCATGTAGAATCTTCAGTGGGTAAGTTCTTCCACTTGATGAGATACTCTGAAATTGATCGATTCCATAGTTGTTGAGTTCTTGTTTCCGTGACCACTTCTGGTTCCAATATGATTTTTCCTTCCTCATCAAGTTCTGGAAATGTTGTTTGAACTGGAATATTTTCACCTATAACCTTCTTTAAGCATGAAACATGGAAAACTGGATGTACTCGCGAAGAAGCAGGAAGCTCCAATTTGTATGCCATAGAACCAATCTTTTGCAACACCTTGTAAGGACCATAGTACTTTGGTGATAATTTATTATCCTTCTTAGCTTGCTTTAGGGACATTTGTTTGTATGGTTGTAGCCGTAAAAATACCCAATCTCTTACATCAAAACTTCTCTCGCTGCGATGTTGATCTGCCTGTTGTTTCATTCGATTTTGTGCCAAATTCAGGTTATCCTTTAAGAGTTGGAGAACTTCTTGTTGATGCTCGATGTGATCTTCCACTGCTTGAACCTTCGAATTTTTCCTTAAATATGATGTGATGGATGGTGGATGATATCCATAAAGTGCCATAAATGGGGTCATTTTTGCTGTAGTATGGAAGGAAGTGTTATACCACCATTCAGCGAGAGGTAACCACTTGACCCATTGTGTTTGTTTATCGTATACAAAACAACGAAGATATCCTTCCAAACATTTATTTACTATCTCAGTTTGACCATCAGATTGAGGATGATAAGATGAGCTATGAGCTAATTGAGTACCCAAACAAGAAAATAACTCTGTCCAAAAATTTCCAGTAAAAATGGGATCTCTATCACTCACAATAACCCTTGGGCTTCCATGTAGCTTTTAAATTATGTCCATAAATGTAGTAGCAACTATACTGGCTTTAAATGGATGAGATAATGCACAAAAGTATGCATACTTGGTAAGTCTATCAACTACCACCATGATGACACTCTTTCCTTTAGACTTAGGTAAACCTGTGATAAAATCCATTGAAATATCCTCCCAACGTTGACTTGGAATGGATAAGGTTGTAGAAGTCTCGGGGTCTTAATTGTCTCAACTTGATTCTGCTGGCAAACCAAAAATTCTGCCACAAACTTTTGAATATCAGATTTAAGGCCATCCCAAAAAAATTCTTTCTTCACCCTGTGGTAAGTTTTTAAAAATCCTGAGTGTCCTCCTAAAGGAGAAGTGTGCAATTCCAGAAGAATCTTTTGTTTTAGTTGGGAATTCTTACATAGATATAAGCGATCTTTGTACCATAAGGAATCATTTTTCCAACTAAATGTATCAGATGTACTAGGATCTTGCTGCAACTTTTGAATGAGTGTCCATACATCTTTGTCCTTCTTCCATTCATCTCTTGCTTCAGTTATCCAATCTGGTTGGATAATAGAAATGGCACAAAGCAATGCTTTCACCTCTTCATTCTTTCTTGAGAGTGCATCTGCAACAACATTAAGCTTTCCTTTTTTGTAGATTATTTCAAAGTCATAACCCAACATCTTTGTGACCCCTTTTTGCTGCTCTTCTGAAGATAGTCTTTGTTCCAAAAAGTGTTTAAGACTATCATGATCAGTTTTTACCTTGAAGTGTCTTCCCATTAGGTAAGTTCGCCATTTCTTTAGTGCATGCAGTATTGCTAACATTTCCTTCTCATAAATGGGTTTTTGTAAATACTTTCCTTTGATTGGACGACTTTCAAAAGCAATGGGTCTTCCTTCCTGCATTAAAACTGCACCAATTCCATTTCTTGAGGCATCAAATTCCACAATAAAGGTTTTTGTGAAGTCTGGCATAGCTAAGACCGGTGCTAGGCACATTGCCTCTTTAAGATGTTCAAAGGCCTTAGTTGCTTCAGGAGTCCATGAAAATGCATCTTTCTTCAATAATGTTGTTAGAGTTGCTGCTATTCTTCCATAATTCTTAACAAACTTACGATAATAGCCTGTTAACCCGAGAAATCCTCGCAACTGCTTTATTGTCTTAGGGACTTTCCATTCCTTAATGGCTTTAATTTTGTTAGGGTCTACTTTAACACCCTCGTGGGATATAATATGACCCAGATATTCCACCCCTTGTACTCCAAAGAAACATTTGGATGCTTTTGCATATAATTGTTTCTCCTGCAATAGTTTGAGCACCCTGTCAACATGTTCAACATGATCCTTCCAAGACTCGCTATAGATTAGTATATCATCAAAAAATACTAGCACAAATTTTCTAAGGAAGGGTTTGAAAATGGAATTCATCAACCCTTGAAATGTAGAAGGTGCATTGGTAAGGCCAAAAGGCATGACCAAAAATTCATAATGACCCTCATGAGTTCAAAATGCTGTTTTTGGAATATCTTCCATCTTCATTCTAATTTGATGATATCCTGAACGAAGATCCAACTTGGTAAAATAAATTGCTCCATGTAATTCATCCAATAATTCATCAATCACAGGAATGGGAAATTTGTCTTTAATGGTGAGCTTATTGAGCTCCCTATAATCCGGACACATTCACCATGATCCATCCTTCTTGTGTACCACTACTACAGGAGCAGAGAAAGAACTTTGACTAGGTTGAATTATACCCGCCTCTAACATTTCTGCAATCATACGTTCAATTTCGCTCTTTTGGACATAAGGATATCTATAAGGCCTGATGTTTGGAGGAACACTTCCTGGAATCAAATGAATAGCATGATCATGATCACGAATAGGTGGGACTCCTTTGGGAGTTTCAAACACCTTGGAATGATTGTCCAAGACTTGTTGGAGATCTGCAGAAATAGATGATTTTGATGTTGGAACTTCTAGTGAGCATAATTGTGCAATTACGCCTCGTTGTTCTTTCTTTAGAAGCTTTGTCATGACATTAGAGCTTATTATCCTTCCCGGCTTCCTTTCAATACCCCATAATTCGACTTCCTTTCCTTCTGAAAAAAATTTCAAGAAAAGTTCTTGGAAATTAAAAGCTACCGTCCCCAAAGATTGTAACCATTGTACTCCTAGTACAACATCAGCACCTCCCATAGGAATGGAAAGCATTGGACTAGTCAATACATATTCCCCCATGGTTAGCTTGATATTATGGCATTTCCCAGAGCAATTTATAGTTCCTCCATTTGCAACCATCACTTGACATTCTGGTGCTGGGTATAGGAAACAATTTAATTCTTTGGCTACCTTACAATGAATAAAATTATGGGTGCTACCTGAATCAATCAACACTATTACCCTTTTCTTCTTGATATGTCCTTCTATCTTGAGAGTTTGAGGAGGGGTAATTCCTGCCAGTGCATTACACGATATGGTCGGATTCATTTCTTCCCCTTCTATGGCTGGTTCCTGGTGTATATCCTCTTCTTGTTCATTTTCTTCTTCCTCTTCACAATCTATGTAAAAAAATTTCTTCTCAGCACACTTATGACCTTTAGTGTATTTTCTATCACAACTGTAGCAAAGCCCTTTTGCTCTTTTTTCTTCCAATTGTTGTGGTGTCAACCTTGTAGGTTGTGGAAATCTAGGAGTAGCAACACTTCCATCTTTATAGAAGTGAGTGGTAGGCTTCCTCGTCGCCATAATTTTACATTCAATTTTTCTTGCCAACCTGAATGCCTTCTCCAATGAATCAGGTTCCAAAACGCGAACTTCATGTTGGATGTTATCCTTTAAAGTACCTATGAAGAGATCAATCCTGTGTTCCTCTGGAATATCAGTTACCCTTATATTCAATTTTTTGGAAGTCCTCAATGTGCTCCCCCACTAAACCCTTTTGTTTGAGATTTATCAATTGGCTAAAGAAGGTGTTGCTCTTTGTATCCTCATAATGTGCTATCATTTCCTCCGTAAAAATCGACCAAGTGACAATTTTTTTATGGGAGCAAAGCCATCGATACCATACAAATGTATTTTGTTCTAAATGTAAAGTTGCAATGCGTACCTTTTGTGTGTTTTGCACGTTATGGAGATCAAAATATTGCTCCATCTGTAGTATCCATGTTAAAGGATCCTTTCCATCAAACTTCCTCATATCCATTTTTGGAATATGGTGGTTCTTCCCGCCAACATTAGAGGTTATGAAATCACGATTAACATTTATTTTGTTCTCATCATGAGGTTCTTCTACTATATTTCTGCCATTAGGAATCATTTCTTGTTTTAAGCTTGTCATCAAGCCTTCCATGTATGCTTTTAGATCATTCTTCATGTTTTCCATGTTGTCTTTCACGTCATCCATCTTAGTTTCCATGCCCACTTCCATGCCATCCATCTTAGCTTCCAAACCATTCATCTTAGCTTCCACGCATTTCTTCAAACCATCCATCTTAGTTTCCATGCCTTTCTTCAAAACTTCCATTTCATTTTTTGTTGTTCTTTGCGAGAGCGAAATTTGCTCTTGTAATTTTGATATGTCATGTTGCCATTCTTCATCTTCATGAGTCATAGTAGAGCCTTCTAAAGGCTTAATGGGTGTTGAATTATTTTTAGGGGCCATTTCAGAATCCAATACTGATATCTATTCTACAATATGCCCTTGGAATCAATTCAAATTGATTCTTCAAACAAGACTTATGCAATTCAGAAAAAAAATACACACCTTTTTCTTGCTTTTGAGGACCTCGATATTGAAATTGGATTATCTCTGTGATTGCAGCACTTCAATATCTGAATTTTGGTACCAATGTAGCCCTATGAATTATCTTTCGAATGCCACAGGTCTGACCTGATTTGGATTCTCCAAGACAAAGTTGTGTCCAATCTCCCACAATGACCTAATTATGGACTGGTTCAGTAGAGCGAAATTGTAATACTTGCCACGTCTCACTGTTTTGTCCTTTGTCTCTGAAATTGATAGCCAAGAAACTAAAATCTGTGTACTTGCGACCAATTTTTACGGCACTCCAATCTAATTCCTAGAGAGAGAGTTATTGAACTTTTCCCACGATCACCTCTTTGAGATGAAATTCAGGAGCCTGAAAAAGCACTACCTTCCACAAATCATATCTCCAACAATATTGTGAACCAAGCTCTGAAATTTTTTGAAAAATTTCCTCAGGATTTCAGCTTCATTCCATATTAATTTCAGATTTTGAACCTTCGTAGAAAAAAATATATAGTGAAAATTCCACGATGACCTGTTTAGGAGCCTGAAAAAAAACCTAACTTCCACAGATCATATCTCCAAAATTATTGCGAACCAAGCTCTGAAATTTTTAGAAAAGCTTCCTCAGGATTTCAGCTTCGCACCATAAAAATTTCAGCTTCTGAAGCTTCGTAGAAAAAATTTATAGCGAAAATGCCACGATGACCTGTTTGGAGCAGCGAAACCCTAGAATCCAAAGCTCTGATACCAAATGTTGTGTAACCAGCTCCAAAAAATAGAAGAAAAGAGATATGAACGCCTTAGAAATAAGCCACTTCGAGGGGGAAACCTCCAATACATTACATAAATGAACAATTCTTGGATGATACAATTTACAAAACCTCCTTTCTATATATAGGAGTCCATGGGGCCATTATGTAATCCTAGTGGGCCACAATGTAATCCTAGCCGACCTAACAATAATAATTTAAGGGCACAATAATAACAAAATGGGGGTTACAAGGGTACAATAATAACAATTAGGGGGTTACACTAACAACAATAAGGGACTATACTAGTAATATAGGGACCTAACAATTGCATTGTCGTTCCTTCCCAATTTAACAAGAATCGTAATCCTCGAATTACTTATCTTGTTATGCTTCACTTTTCGGCATTTGATGTTCCATTCCATTTGCTGTTTCGTTTGACTAATATTCATTTTAGAGTGCAGATACAAAGCTTTGCTATACAGTTTGTTGTTCAATAGGATTTGTTGTTTAATAGAGAGTTGTTGTTCGATTCATTTAATTACAGTTTGCTGTCCATTTCAATTGCTGTTCATTTCTGTTGGTTAATTGCAAAGAGTTTGGTTTTAAAGAGTTTTCTTTGTTTACTTTCAAAAACAGTTAGTTCAATTTCGATTTCCCTTTGATTGCTTGAGAACAGGACTGTCAACTGTAGAGAACACTGGTTATTGCTTCCAAGTTTCCAGATTGATTGCCTTGTTCCAGTTTGATTTCAATTGCATCAATTTCTAGAGGAATGAGTTATTGCTACTGTATCCTCGATTGATGTTTGCTGAGTGAATAGTTGGATTTTAGACAATTTGAGTTTATGTTAGATTTATTTTCCAAGCATCCATTTAATCTTGCATTTAGAACACTGTACTACATATTGAAGAGCATTACTCTTGGATAAATTGTTGCCTCAGACTGAGTACACTCTTGAAATAAAAAGTCACTCCTAGATTGATAATTAATGTGAGATAAATAGGTGTTAAAAAGATACATTTTATGCACCCAACATTTTGGCGCCGTTGCCGGGGAGAGTGTATGCCATTTAGAAAGAGTGATGCATGTTTAAGTTTTTCTGCTTGGGAAGAATTGGGTATTAAAGATGGAAGGTAAGAACCTATGCACTGAGCAAGGAACACACTTGTTCACTGGCCCGCTTCACAGCATAATTGAGTGAAAGCTTAAGGTAGGAATGAAAGCTTGCGTTTTTTTTAATGTTAGAGGTAGAATTTTTGAAAAAAAATTGTAATTCCACTCGAGTGGTGATGTAAGCACCACCCATTTCACTAACCAGTTGACAAGAACATTTGAAGGAGGATTCTTAAAGAAACACATGAAGAACATATTCTATTATGGTAAGAAATGGCTCACATTGCAACTTTTGAATTCCCTATCAAAGATCTAGGAGGAGTAACACAAATGCACATAATTCCCCCATTGTCTCTACCAAATTTTCATGGTTTGACAAATGAAGATCCAGATACATTCTTATTTGAGTTTGAAATACTTTGTAGAGGATATGATTATTGTAATAATGATCAAAGGTTGAAATTGTTTCCTCTTACTCTAAAAGGAGCAGCTCTCTGATGGTTCATGAGCCTAGGTGGGAACTGCATCCAAACATGGGAGGACATGAAGAACATATTCTTGAAGAAGTACCAAGACTATTGCAAATCCAATGAAGATATTTTCGATATGATACAAGGGGAAGATGAAAGCTTGGAGGACTATGTGGAGCGATTTCGATACAACCTTGAAAAATCAAAGCATAAGCATTTGGAAAAAGAGATCTTGAAAACACTCCTTCTTAAAGGAATCAAAGATGAATTTTTAGAACTCTTAAATTTGATAGGAAAAGGTGATGTTTTTCAGTTATCATATGATGATGTTTGTGAATCATGCATAAGGTATTCAAGAGGAATTTCCAAGGCTGGTAAGAATTCTAGAGAAGTTTCTTCTTTCTTTTCCAAATTTACCACAAGAACAAGAGACATAAGAGCTGAAATCAATGTTTTATTTGGAAATTTTAAATATGATTTTATTAGCTCTCTAAATTCACAATTGAATGTTTTGCAGGTTTGGAAAAATCAAGAATTTGATGAATTGTTTTTCCCTCATTACCGAAAGGAGCATGCCATAGATATTTGTTCTTCCTTATCTAATTTGGAAGTGGCATATCAAAGAGATGGGTGTTAGGGTCCCGTTATTTGGCTGATTGGCAAGCCAAATGATAGTGTAACATCAAACCAATCTTTGGAGCCCAAGGACCTAGCCTTCTTGGACTCAGAGAGGGCTCCCTCTATTTGTGTGAGGGATATCTGTGTGTTTGCTTATTGTGTTCTGATTTTAGGCTAGTTATGAAGTGGGTTTTTGGTTTTGGTTTTTAAGTTGTGAGGGATGAACTGATCAAAGGCATAAGATAGGTAAAAAGATGTTAGATCAACTAGGCTATGGGGTCGAAAAGGTCAAGAAAGCTTTCAGATGGTGATACAAGGTTGTTGAAGGGCCGATTTGATTCGAGGTAAAATGGATCTTTGGGAAAAATGGAGTGAGATGGATATCCAGTTTGTGAATAACAAAGGATTTCAAGCACAAATAGTTTAATAGCTGACATAAACATGGTAGGGCAAACCATTAATCATGAGAAATGTAACTGTAAACTAATCGATGCAGAGAAATAAACATTCAATCCATGCATAGAGATATATTACTCTCTAACTTTAGGAAATGGCTATTAGACTTTGGGGAAACACATCTAAGACAGAAAAACAACTCAAATCACTATGTCGGAATGCCTAAACACAGTACTTTAAGCTATTTGGCACTTTGAAAACAAGATTGCATAGTTCTAGGCAAAGGGCAAGATCAGAACAAGACCTCCTTGGTTCAACAAATGACAATCTAATCAATCAAAGAGAAGTCTCATAGGTGGAACTATGGCTAGCCATGAGTAAGAAGGCCATACCGTAAATCATACTTAGCATGCATAAAACCATGAATGAAACAAGCAAGCAATATTCTTAAGTTATTAAAGAGCAATCAAGAATTCTTTAATGTGACGAAAAATGAAGAAAACATGGAAGCTATCAAGAAACAGGAAATTTGAGACATGCCCTTGGAGGCACCTCAAATTTGTTCTCTACTGTCCTATAGCAAGAAAGAACATGGATTTATGAATGAAAACTAAGAAACAAAATAGAGAGAGAGACACTATACCATTCTACCAAGTCATGGAATCCAACAACAATCCTCTTTCATCATCCAAGAACATCCAAGAAACTATCCAAAAACATGAGACAAATATTTCTTCCAAAGCTTATATGACCATATATTGCTTCTATTCATCAAGTTTAGCCTTGTTTACAATGAAAGACTTTGGAATATATAGGCCAAAGTGAGGAAAACCTCTTAGTTCAACTTGCAATCTCATTGGCCTATCCAAAATATATGATTTTGTCCTTGAGGCTTTGCAAAGCCCAAGGCACAAAATATCTAATAAAATATCTCAAAAATTCTAAAAAAGGGAAATATATTGACTTTTCATAACTTATCATGTACAAAAATAGCTAAACGCACATGAATAAAAGTCACTTCTGAAAGGTTCAATTTTTACAAAAATACTCAAAAAATACATCAGCAAAAGGTCCCATGACTTGCCGACAATTTTTGGAGGCCTTCCCGATCTCAAAATGAGGCTCATGATGGCTCGTTGGAAAGATATGAGTGTCTACTTTGTGAAAATGTTTATTTTCTCCCAACTGACCACTGGAAGTCCTCCAAAAATAGACCTGTGTGTAAAAAACCAGAAAATAGGCCTTGCTGATAAACGGGGCAGAGTGTAGAAAAAGTGAGTGTTTTTTGCCATTTTGGGGGAGCAAGAGATCTTCAATTGTTCTGAAAATCGTTGATTATGTGCCCCTAAAATTTTGGCATCCAATGATATCATTTTCATCCTTTGATGATGTCCCAAACTTAAATGGCAATGCCCATGAGTTTTGGCCAAAAACCCAAAAATGACAAAAAACCAAAACATGTCAATTTTCGCCCAAACTTGGCGAGCATGACCCTCAAGGGTTTTCAGCAACATGTTGTGAAGCAGAGGCAAAAATTTGGATCCTTGAGGTGTCTGTCCTCAATTTTGGTGTCGAGCACTTCCCTTTAGCCTCCTTGAGTTTTTCCTGAGCAGCCTTCAACTTCCGCCGGGAAAACTGATTGAGCTATTTATAATGCCCGGTCATTCTCCGTTGAAGGTCCAAGTCCCTATTTTCCTTCTCCAATTTCTTCTCCAAGTGATCGTTAACTCTCTCAAGCCATGCTTCTCGATTGTTCTCTATCTCTTGTTCGAACAATGCAGTGAGAGGGGTAGATTGGAGAAGGGCATCTTCTTCTTCCTTTTGTTTCTCAAGGGCCTTTTTGAGCTCCATGGTTCTTGGCCTCTTTCGTCTGGGCTAATCTTCGCCTTCGCTTTCATCGAACTCACCCATGAGTTCTTCCAATCTCACTTGTGCTTTGGAGGCCTCCTTTTTGTATTTGATGGCCCGTGTCTCATACGCAGCCATATGGACACTCATCTGCTTGTTTTGAACTTGCAAAAAGTGGTTGAAGTTCCTAGCCCTATCCAGATCAATTCTCAAAGCATCAATTTGGCTTTCTCTATGGATCAAGAGATTTTCTAGGATCTGGGCTTCATTATCACTATCATCACTTTGGATTTGGATGATGTCGAATTCCCTTTCCTGTTCATAACTGCTTTCTTCCTTTTTCTTCCCTTTGCTTTGGCTGTCTCTTTCAGTTTTCTTCCTCTTGGGCAATTCGACAATGGGCTTCTTGGGAAATTTTCCCTTGCTTCAGAGGGCCCTAGTCACATTTGGAGTTACAACTCTAGGCACCTTTTTCTTTGATGTCCGGGGCTTCACCACCTTTGAGGAAGAGAGCATGGCCCCTTGCCTAGGAGAGGCAGCTAGCACATGCTCCATGGGCTCTTTACCCTTGTCACTTTGCTCCTCATTTTTTCCACTGTCTTGGATTTCTTCATGGATGTCTTGGCTGTCCTTTTGCATTTCCTTTTGAGGGTCGTCCTCCTCACTATGTTGCACCTGTTTATCCTGTTTCCCCTCTTCTTCATGAGGCTGTTGTTCCTTTTTAGGATGCTGTTGTTCGTCATCCTGTAGCTGCCTCTGTTCATCATCTTCATGGGTCTGCTCACCTTCACTATGTTGCACATCTTCATGCTGCTGCCCTTCATCATCTTCAGGAGTATGCTGTTCTGCCTCACTATGATGCTGCTCATCATCATGCTTCTCATCATCATGCCCTTCTTGGCCTTGTTGTTCTGCCTCACTATGATGCTGCTCATCATCACTTTCCTCTTCTTGCTCATGCTCTTCTTCCTCATCATGCTCATGCTCTTCTCCCTCTTCATGCTCTTTTGTTTGTTTTATGGTAAACTTGAGCTTCTTGGGAATAGGTTTGCTAGAAGAAGGTGAAGGATGGTGAGTAGGAGGTGTAGGAGATGTATGAACTGGAGGGACAATGGAGAAAACCGGATGGGTGATGAAAGTATTCCAAGAGACCTCCCTCTTCTCAAGCTGATGAAGAATGATGACTTTGATGAGGGAGTGATGGAAGAGGCAGGCTGTTTGCTGTGAAGGAGGCTTTTTCTGAACAGTGGAGGCCATTTTCTCAATGCTTCTATGTAGGAAGAAAGGGAGATTTAGCAATTTGGCCCTCATGAAATGCATGAGCAATCGAATGTGATAGGCATAGACTCGGGAGAATCTTCCCTCACAAGTGAAGTATTTCATGATGATCTTCATGAGGGGGGGCGTAGCTAGTCAAAAGATATGAGAAGGGGAAAATGGATGGACATGAATCTCTGTTCTTAGGCTTCAGAAAGAGCTTGTATTCTTCTGAATCTAGGTGGATTTGTTTAAACCACTTCTCCCCGATATAAGGGATTTTAGTGGCCTTGGAGATGGACCTTGAAGAGAATTTGAAATCTAGGCCTGCCAGCTGAAAATGCTTCTCTCAAAACCTCAAAGCACAAAGGTGAGTTAAAGGGGAAAGGCTCTTCACCTCTTGCACTCTTTGGAAAAAATTTAGACACCAAACCTCATGGAAATTGAACAAGACTGATGGGTGGGCATTCACTTCTTCAGTGGAAATAGGCTCAAATCTCTTGTGCAGGCCACTCCTACTGTCTTGCCTAGGAGGCATCTTGTTTTGAATGCTCTCTGCACACTAAGCTGTCTCAAATCGCCTTTGGAAAGTTTTTTTTTCAAGCACACACATCTATCTTGCCTATCAGTCACTGTTTAACCAAGACAACTGCTTCAAATGCTTTGTGAAATATTCTCTCAACACCAACCTTCTGCTAATTACAAATCAATGTTTTGTCTCTTTTTGCCAAAGAACAAATAGTTATCAAAATAACAAGCACATAGTCAAATTGTTACTGTGTTTGGGTAAGGTTACAAGGATCCTTTGTGTTTTGGTATAAGCAATGACAGCCTTGTAAAAAACAAAACAGCCCTCCCAATAAAAAACACTCCGCTTGTATTTCACTGTTTCACATACACAGGTAGACAAGAACCCTTCAAATTGATTTAAAAGCTTTTCATAACATATTCTGTTTCATGGATCAAAGGAGGCATCACTGGTTTCGCTTTTTACCACACAGAAAGGACTTTGGAAAGTGATAAAGCATTCATATATGATCACTGTTGTTAAATTAGGCTCACTGTTTCACCTTAGGAACACTTGTTTCTTATGCCCAGGTAGACAAAAAATACCTTCAAATGAATTTAAAGAATCTCTCACCACACTTTGTTTTATGGGACAAAGGAGGCAGCACTAGTTTCACTGTTTCACTCATTCAAAGGAGATATTTTTTGAAGGGACAAGGCCTTCGGACTAAGACCACTGTTTTCAAAATAGGCTCACTGATGTCACCTTTCAAACACTGTGTTTTGCTTTCAAGGACTGTTTCCACCTTATAACATTGTTTGTGACTTTAGACTTTGCTGACAGAGGTTAGTTTTGTCTTACCACCGTCAGGACACCTTCAACCATTTGAAAACCTATAACACTGTGTTTTCTTTGAGTCACTAGCATATGTTTGATTACTTTGTTTTGAAAACAATTTAGCCCTTTTGAAAACAATATAAACACTCCACTAGCTTCCCATGGTAACAATATTTGTCAATATCGTAACAACCACCTTGCTTTATACCAAGATCTTCTCTATTCAATCATTGTTTAGTTTTGCAAAACTCAGCATCAATCACCCCTTTAGAAAATCAAATACACCAAGGAGGCAAATAAAAATACCTCGAAGATGGTTTGTGGCCCTTGCTTGAAGAGTTGAGCAGCTTCAAGACCCTTTTGGAGGCGTTTTGATTGTTCAAATATGTGCGGCACGTTCAAAAGGATAAGCGCCGCGTAATAGACGGGGTGTTGGGTCAGCCTTTGGGTGGTTGTGACCGATGCCTACAGGCGCGCCACGCACCACTATAGGTGCGCCGTGCCACAATACAAACCCTTGTAAATTTTCTCCTGAACGCACCGCGCGCTTTTCCAGGCGCGCTGCGTAGTCTCAAACCTCCAAAAATTTGCAACTTCGCTTGAAATTTCTCGTTTTGGTCAGAGAGTAGCTAGGGAGATGAGTTTCTCATGTTTTTGAATCGCCAATAGGCCCTGCAACAGTCTCTAACTCCCTTTTGAAAGCGAAAAATTCAATGTACCTTTGATATTTGCTTGGTGAGGGTTTTGACCGTTTTTCTTTAAAACAAATGTCTTTGTTATGATGAAAAACCAAATGACTTTGAACGTGCTAAAAGGGGTCCATATTCAAATAACGTTGGTAATAAAGTGCTGTGCATGCTATTTGGACAATTTTTATAGATATGACCCTTCCTACTTATAATAAAATCGTCCCAAGGCCAAACTCCTTTTCACAGTGAGAAAGTCGTTTTGAAGGCCAACATCTCTCAGTGTTTTTCTCATTAAGGCAATACTCTTCTGCTGCCTCTTCACTGTTCTTCATTAAAAAGGAATCTCTGCCATGCTGACCTTTCTAATGACCTTTTTAAAGGAAAACTCTGCTCAAACAACATGTTGTAGCACAAATTTACTCAGCAAAAAGTCGGGAGAAGTTGTTCTTCCTTGCATCTTCATGCGAACATCTCTTGACAGTCCTGTTTCTGCCAAGATCTTTCTTCAGGAATTCATGACTGGCAAACAAGGAGAATTATCCCACACCTAGTTGCTTCAATCATAGAGTCAGTCGAGATCTGAAGAAATATGTGAAAACATTTATGGACGGTTGTGTGATATAATTTGTCACCTCTTATCTGATAAACATGGAACGGTTGAATGGATTGAAGCTTCGAAAATTGACAGCAAAAAGTATTTTCCTGAACTCATATTGCGTTTGATAATTATGATTTATTTTATATGCATCAACTCTGTAGAGAACCTAGCAGATTATACTCAGTTACTGTGGAAAATCTTTAAAGATGGTCAGATTACAAAGAATTTGCCTTTCAAATTCAGAGAGGACAGGTTTCAACTATTAGGAAAGGGTTCTTTAAACAAAAAGACATTCTTAATTAATCTTTCTAAAGCAATGAGAGGTATTGATAATCCTCTGGTGATGATTAATTTGAGCAAATCTCATGAATCTATTCATAATTATAAAGATTTAATAATTCTACCAGAGAAGAGCCTTGTATTAAAAGAATCTGTCATTCGAGCTGTCTTTTAGGAAAAAATGTGCATGCTGGAAATACAGGGCATATTATTGAATCTAGTGCAGCCAAAGAAACTTTTAATTAACGCCAGCCAGTTTTTGATGGTAATACGTGTTCGTTCAGCTGAAGGACGGAGAAGTGCGCTCCTTCAAGGTCAAACATCTCAACAGAAGTGTCCAAAACACTAATTGATGTTGGAGCGATTCAGGCTTTGTCCTGTACACTTGAGGATCTAGGTTTAGATCATCCTGAGCGCGTTAAGATTGCAAATGGCTATCATCAAAGATTGGCAACCTAGTCAACCGGCAGCTGATATTTTAAGAGCTTAATCGCTTATGGCAGAAATTTATATTTAAATCATATATATGGGATAAAAGTTTTTGTTATTTGCATTTGTCTCTTAAAATGAAATTCGACTGAATGATTTACTCAGCCAAAGAGATGTAAAACTCGTGATGAATTTTGTACTGTGATTAGTGGCATTCTGTAGGCTGTCTAGTGGCAGCAAATGCATGCTTCGAAGCTTCAGAACAGGTTGCAGCGCTAATCCTGGTAGCTCCAGCGATTGTAGCTCCTTTGACCATTGGGAAGAATTTGAATTCATATGAAAATGCAAGGCAAAGGAATGAAAATGAGGATTCAAGTTCAAAAGCACAAATATTGTGACATTGAATAGCTTACAAATGATGCCATAGAGCGCACTTCTCTGAAGTTGCTGGAAAGTAAGGAGAGGTTGAAACATGTGTTTGAATTGATTGTAAATGACAGCTAGAAAGAGAAAGCTGGTGTTGACAGCACCGTTCAAATCACTGAGTCGAAAAGCAAAGCATCAAGTTTCAAGGATAAGGAGGCGGACCTTAAAAACAGGGAAATCGCAATAGATAGAAATGAGCTTTTTTCATCTGAAGCTTGAAGTGAAGAACAGACTTGCACAAAAGAAGAAAAGTCCCTTGCTTCTCTGGAACAAGCGGCGAGGCAAAAGGTATCAGAACTTTCATTGATTTTGGAGTCAGAGAAGAGTCAGGGATTTGTTTTAAAGGCTATTCTGCAAGCAAGAAAACTATCTACCCAAAATTGAAGGAGGTTCATGTTTTTGTTTTGATTAGTGTTGGTTCTATTGAGGAATAAATCCTTTAACACGCTTCTTCAAGTGGGGGATTGAGTGGCACAGTAGATATATTTGCAGAAAATGATGAAGCTGTTGGTCAGGATACTAATTCTCTTCATCCTATTATCCAAGGGGAGGCACCACAATCAGCAAATAGTTCTGGTAGTGATACATTTGGGGGTGGAGCAACAGATTCCGATTATGTATATGATGAATCATCAGGGTATTACTACAACAGCAAACGCATACATATTGCAGTTAAATCAATGATGTGGATCATTTGGCCCGGATCCAATGATCTTGCGGGGGCATGAATTAAACGAAGTTTATGGGAGATGGTACCCCCCGTAGATGGTTTGATTTAAACCACTATTCACAAAATCGACGGCTATGATGTATTACGGCACCTCTGATTCATTTCGTACAAACCGCTGTCATTACCCCCCGTAGGTGGTTGTCGGTTTTCATAAACCATGGGTGGTTTTGTTGATTTATACATATGGCTGTAATGGTGGGCCCCAAAGATACCATTCGTTCTTTTCACTTTGCACTAGCGTAGGATCTTATCTTTGGTTTTATATTATATATTATATATAATATTAAAACAAATAGTTTGTAAATTAAAATAATTCCAACATTTCCAAGAATCAGTTTCAAAACTGATCATAACAGTTAGGAAGTTAGTTCAGAAGGCTGATATAAAAGCAGAGATAGGAGGAGGAGTGAGGGTTCCTGGTTTTTGGACCTTGAAGCCAATTTTTTGTACTGAAGAATGAAAAATCTATGAATGAGTATGCAAGTTCCTGTCATTCTGTTTGTGCTGAAAATTTTTTCTAGTTTACATAATGTTTTCCATCTGTGATTAAAATAGAGTAAGAGCAGCGGGTCTCTTTATACATATGTATTTAAGAGTTAAACACACCTTAATGTGCACTCCTCTATTTTAACTTTGTCTCTACTTAATTCTCCAGGGTTTTGAAATGATAGATTCTGTTTGAAGCAGCATATTAGATTAAGATCTTCTTCTATTTTTCTTCCATTCATTCATTTCAGCATAAGTGGGATATAGCACTGCAGAACATCCATGGTTTGTTATTTAATGGTTACATAATCAATGTTTGAGGTTTAAAAGCTAGAGACAGATATATTTTATTTTGTGACATAATCCTTAATGTCTTGAGCACGGATTCCTTTACACAGCAAGGAATTGTTTTCTTTAGGTACAACATTAATTGGCGTCGTTGTTGGGGATCGAAGAAGCGAAGTTCATTTCCCTGGGTTTTCTTTCTACTTCCTCTGGTTGTTCAGTGAGGAGGAAGATTTTGGCTGTGTTTAATTTTTCAGCATTCTCATTTTCAAAAAGCCAAACGCGAGGTCAAATATCTTGCAGTAGAAGCTTTCATGATCCTTTCTTTTTTATGGTGAAAAAGATTCAGATTTGAAGATTGGTTGTTTATTATTCACCTGGTGACTCCATGGATGAAGGTTTCATTAGATAAAGAATTTTCCTGGCAAGAAGATGAGAAAGTATCATGGAAAAAACATGTATCAGAATTTTCGTTTTTTACAGGAGGTTCTATTTTTTACTGTCAATTTAGTTGTTTATTTTCCCTTTTATCTTAGAAGGATTGTTTCCTGCTTTATTTTCTCAGAAGATTAGAAGGCTAAAAATGTAAATCCATTATTGAAAAAAGATGATTTTTCTTCGGCATGTATTATAAATCTTAACACAGATGTATCTCCTAAACATGAAAGGAGGGATGATTGTTGTATTACAATCCCGGAAGATAATCAATCACAGTCTGGGCATAAAGATCATGATTCATCATCTTTGCATGATAATATTTTGCCTTATGAGAAATTGACTGCTTTTCAGTTCAAAAATAAAGAAATATTTAAACCCCTGAAGCTGCCCGCTATTCTCCATCAGTATCCTTCAAAAGGATTCAAGTCCTTGCCAAGTTTCTCTGGGAAGGAGAAGGACATTTCAGCTAAACTACATATCTTTGAATTTGAGTACTTTCTAGACAAATTCCAAATTATTCATGAAGACGTAGCCTTAAGTATGTTTTTCCATTTTTTAAAGCAGGATGCTCAGCAATGGTTTCAGTGTTTGGAAGCAGGTTCAATTAATTCCTGGCAATATCTTCAAGATGTATTTCTTAAATATTGGGGCGAGAATAAGTCATATGAAGAGCACTTCTTGGAATTATATTCTATCCAAAGGCGAAGCAATGAATCAATCCCTGAATTTAAAAGGAGGTTTCAAAAAATTTATTTTAGCATGCCAGAAGAAATTCGACCTCTAGAAGCAGCAGCTATGGTCTATTATTTGAAAGCTCTTTCTTTTGCCTTGGCTTTTTATCTCAGGGAGAGAAAGCCTAGTAATCTGAAGCTGATGTTTCTTCATGCGCAAGAAATCGAAGATAATGCATGGGCTTGTAGAAATTTTTCTTGCAATACAGAAAGTCCAAGTTTTGTCAAAAATAAGAGGGCTTGTGAAGGAAACATTAGCATTTCCTTACAAAAGAATGTAAGTTAAAAAATGAATAAAGATTTCCAAAAAGTATTGAAAGGTTCCTGTATTGTTGAAAGAAAAGAATCTAATCATTTTGAAGATTCTAGTCAAAACTTAGTTGCAACAGCTGAAATACACTATGAAAGCATGGAAGATCATTGCAATCATTTTGTGAGTAGTGAGGAAAGTAGTGCAGTTTCTCAGACCTGTTTGCAAGAAGAGGAAGATTTTAGTCATCAATTGATGTTAAGTGAAGATCATCAGCATTATGGAGAACAAAACTTGGATGTTTATTTTCAGCCTAAATGCCTACCTACAGGAGGTGGTAGTCAACTTCCTAACACACAGTTCCTAATTGAAGGGTCAAACAATGAAAGAAGTTGTCATGTTCAAAGACGACCGCAAAATGTTCAAGAAAAGAAGGTAACCAGAGTTTTGTCTCATGATTTTTATGATCCGGTTGCTGAATATATGGCAGATTTCTTTGGTCAGCAACGAGCTTTAATGCAAGGGTATGTACAAAATTTTGTATATAAAAATTCTTCATGGTACATTCCTCTTTTTAATTTTAAATTTCAGCAGTATGAAGGTGTTAAATCTGACAAGCAGATGTTGGATTGGTTCCATTGGAAGGTCGACTTCACTTGATTAAGTTCAACCATGCTTATATATATAGGAGTTGTACATAAATAAGCTTAGAAGTTGAGCATTCCCAGTTGCAGTATTTCTAGTTTAAGATTTTCAGTTCAAAATAAAGATCCAAGAACAAGTAGGGTTCAGAGAAGTTTTGAAGTTTTCAGAGATTTTGGATTGAGAAAAATTCAGTCTGACTTGACTCCATGCCCAATAAAGGCTACTGATCTACAAGTTCTCAGCACTTTGATACCAAAATACTATCCCCAATTGGAGCCAGAGTATGAAGGTATTAAATCTGACAAGCAGATGTTGGATTGGTTCCATTGGAAGGTCGACTTCACTTGATTAAGTTCAACCATGCTTATATATATAGGAGTTGTACATAAATAAGCTCAGGAGTTGAGCATTCCCAGTTGCAGTATTTCTAGTTTAAGATTTTCAGTTCAAAATAAAGATCCAAGAAGAAGTAGGGTTTAGAGAAGTTTTGAAGTTTTCAGAGATTTTGGATTGAGAAAAATTCAGTCTGACTTGACTCCATGCCCAATAAAGGCTACTGATCTACAAGTTCTCAGCACTTTGATACCAAAATACTGTTCCCAATTGGAGCCATATGTTGTAGCACAACTTTACTCAGCAAAAAGTCGAGAGAAGCTATTCTTCCTTGCATCTTCATGCGAACATCTCTTGACAGGCCTATTTCTGCCAAGATCTTTCTTCAGGAATTCATGACTGGAAAACAAGGAGAATTCTCCCACACCTGGTTGCTTCAATCACAGAGTCAGTCAAGATATGAAGAAATATGTGAAAACATTTATGGACTGTTGTGTGATATAATTTGTCACCTCTTATCTGATAAACATGGAACGGTTGAATGGATTGAAGCTTCGAAAATTGACAGCAAAAAGTATTTTCCTGAACTCATATTGCGTTTGATCATTATGCTTTGTTTGATATGCAACAACTCTGTAGAGAACCTAGCAGATTATACTCAGTTACTGTGGAAAATCTTTAAATATGGTCAGATTACAAAGAACTTGCCTTTCAAATTCAGAGAGGACAGGTTTCAACTATTAGGAAAGGGTTCTTTAAACAAAAAGACATTCTTAATTAATCTTTCTAAAGCAATGAGAGGTATTGATAATCCTCTGGTGATGATTAATTTGAGCAAATCTCATGAATCTATTCATAATTGTAAAGATTTAATAATTCTACCAGAGAAGAGCCTTGTATTCAAAGAATCTATCATTCGAGTTGTCTTTTAGGAAAAAATGTGCATGTTGGCAATACAGGGCATATTATTGAATCTAGTGCGGCCAAAGAAAATTTTAATTAACGCCAGCCAGTTTTTTATGGTAATGTGTTTTCGTTTAGCTGAAGGACGGAGAAGCGCGCTCCTTCAGGGTCAAAAATCTCAACAGAAGTGTCCAAAACACTAATTGATGTTGGAGTGATTCAGGCTTTGTCTTGTACACTTGAGGATCTAGGTTTAGATCATCCTGAGCGCGTTAAGATTGCGAATGGCTATCATCAAAGATTGGCAACCTGGTCAACCGGCAGCTGATATTTTAAGAGCTTAATCGCTAAAGCGGAAATTTATATTTAAATCATATATATGGGATAAACGTTTTTGTTATTTGCCTTTGTCTCTTAAAATGAAATTCGACTGAATGATTTACTCAGCCAAAGAGATGTAAAACTCGTGATGAATTTTGTACTGTGATTAGTGGCATTCTGCAGGCTATCTAGTGGCAGCAAATGCATGCTTCGAAGCTTCAGAATGGGTTGCAGCGCTAATCCTGGTAGCTCCAGTGATTGTAGCTCCTTTGACCATTGGGAAGAATTTTAATTCATATGAAAATGCAAGGCAAAGGAATGAAAATGAGGATTCAAGTTCAAAAGCACGAAGATTGTGACATTGAATGGCTTACAAATGATGCCATAGAGCGCACTTCTCTGAAGTTGCTGGAAAGTAAGGAGAGGTTGAAACGTGTGTTTGACTTGATTGTAAATGATAGCCAGAAAGAGAAAGCTGGTGTTGACAGCACCGTTCAAATCACTGAGTCGAAAAGCAAAGCATAGAGTTTCAAGGATAAGGAGGTGGACCTTAAAAACAGGGAAATCGCAATAGATAGAAATGATATTTTTGCATCTGAAGCTCGAAGTGAAGAACAGACTTGCACAAAAGAAGAAAAGTCCCTTGCTTCTCTGGAACAAGCGGCGAGGCAAAAGGTATCAGAACTTTCATTGATTTTGGAGTCAGAGAAGAGTCAGGGATCTGTTTTAAAGGCTATTCTGCAAGCAAGAAAAATATCTACCCAGAATTGAAGGAGGTTCGTGTTTTTGTTTTGATTAGTGTTTGTTCTATTGAGGAAGAAATCCTTGAACACGCTTCTTCAAGTGGGGGATTGAGTGGCACAGTAGATATATTTGCAGAAAATGATGAAGCTGTTGGTCAGGATACTAATTCTCTTCATCCTATTATCCAAGGGGAGGCACCACAATCAGCAAATAGTTCTGGTAGTGATACATTTGGGGGTGGAGCAACAGATTCCGATTATGTATATGATGAATCATCAGGGTATTACTACAACAGCAAACACATACATATTGCAGTTAAATCAATGACGTGGATCATTTGGCCCGGATCCAATGGTCTTGCGGGGGCATGAATTAAACGGAGTTTATGGGAGATGGTACCCCCCGTAGATGGTTTGATTTAAACCACTATTCACAAAATCGACGGCTGTGATGTATTACGACACCTCTGATTCATTTCGTACAAACCGTTGTCATTACCCCCCTAGGTGGTTGTCAGTTTTCATAAACCATGGGCGGTTTTGTCGATTTATACATATGGCTATAATGGTGGGCCCCAAAGATACCATTCGTTCTTTTCACTTTGCACTAGCGTAGGATCTTATCTTTGGTTTTATATTATATATTATATATAATATTAAAACAAATAGTTTGTAAATTAAAATAATTCCAACATTTCCAAGAATCAGTTTCAAAACTGATCATAACAGTTAGGAAGTTAGTTCAGAAGGCTGATATAAAAGAAGAGATAGGAGGAGGAGTGAGGGTTCCTGGTTTTTTGACCTTGAAGCCAAGTTTTTGTACTGAAGAATGAAAAATCTATGAATGAGTATGCAAGTTCCTATCATTCTGTTTGTGCTGAAAAGTTTTTCTAGTTTACATAATGTTTTCCATCTGTGATTAAAATAGAGTAAGAGTAGCGGGTCTCTTTATACCTATGTATTTAAGAGTTAAACACACCTTAATGTGCGCTCCTCTGTTTTAACTTTGTCTCTACTTAATTCTCCAGGGTTTTGAAATGATAGATTCTGTTTGAAGCAGCATATCAGATTAAGATCTTCTTCTCTTTTTCTTCCGTTCATTCATTTCAACATAACTGGGATATAGCACTGCAGAACATCCATGGTTTGTTATTTAATGGTTACATAATCAATGTTTGAGGTTTAAAAGCCAGAGACAGATATATTTTATTTTGTGACATAATCCTTAATGTCTTGAGCACGGATTCCTTTACACAGCAAGGAATTGTTTTCTTGAGGTACAACACAACACACCAATGATTTGTGAAGCATCTTTTGCCATTCTTGCAAGGAGATAACTCATCTTTTTAAAACTTGTTTGACAGTTTCTGCTCCTGATGTTTGAAGGTGATCATGCCCACTGTGAAGCTGATTGAACTGGCAGGTGCAGCTTTGAGCCTCTCTTTTGACTTAGATTGACAGAGTAATCTAGTCTTCAACTTTATGGAGATATAGCAGGGGATGGGAGCTGAAGCTTAAGATGTAAAATTGGAAAACTGTCCCTTTGTTCCTTTATGAAGGGAGTCTGCAAGAATAATGAATTTCTCATTAATTTTACCATTTTGACAGCAGTCCCTTTGAACTCTAAGCCATACTGAAAATGAATGCTCTTCACCTTTACATAATGATGAGCCTTACTGAAAATGAAGGAGGCCTATTTTTGACAAATGCCTGGGTTATTTTCAACTCCTATTTTAACCAAGTGAAAAAAGTTTTATGAATACACTGTTAGTGGTTTCCTTTGTACTTCATGACAGAAGTCAGTTTGAGACCAAGACTTTTTGACTTCTTTGGCCATTTTCTTAACGATATTTCTTCATTGATAATCAACCCATTAGCTTCACATTGTATTTCAATAACAGTGAAACTTATGTAAACAACTTTTAAAAGCACCACTACTTTGCCTCTGCTTTTAACACCATTTTCTATTCGGAAACCTTCAATTGTCTCCCACTGCTCTTAAAATTTTCCTTTTAGTCAGTGAAAAACCCTGAAATCAGACTCTGTCCCTGGCCTTCTGCTTATAGATGAAGGAGGCCTTTATCACAATGCCAAACCCTCTGCTTGTAAAATGAAGGAGGTTTTCTCAGTCTGTCAACCCTCTGCTTGTAAAATGAAGGAGGTTTTCTCAATATTTCAACCCTCTGCTCATGTATGGAGGATGTTTTCTCAGTGATGCCATTTCATCAGTTTTTAAAACAGTGGTATCTTTCCTTTCACTGCCTATTCATACTTGAGAAAATGAAGATGACAAACTGTTAATAATTCATGATGGGCATTTCTCTGAGACATGTAATTCTGTTTTCCAAATATCTTTGCGCCTCTTTAGACATGTTGTGTAACCAGCTCCAAAAAGAGAAGAAAAGAGATATAAACGCCTTAGAAATAAGCCACTTCGAGGGGGCAACCTCCAATACATTACATAAATGAACAATTCTTGGATCATACAAATGAACAAAACCTCCTTCTATATATAGGAGTCCATGGGGCCATAATGTAATCCTAGTTGGGCCACAATGTATCCTAGCCGACCTAACAATAATAATGTAAGGGCACAATAATAACAATATGGGGGTTACAGGGGGTACAAAAATAACAATAAGGGGGGCTACACTAACATAATAAGGGACTACACTATTAATATAGGGACTTAACATGCTCCTCTCCTTCAAACAAGTGTTGTCCTCAACGCTTGATTATTTCTTGATGCTTCTGTATAAAATTCTCATCCTCCCATGTGAAATCTTCTACAGGAAAGTTCTTCCACTTTCTGAGATACTCTGAAATTGATTTTACTTTTCGAGTTCTTATTTCTATGACTGCTTCATAACTTCTTTTGATGTCATGTTGATCTTCCTGTTGTTTCATTAGATTCTGCACCAAAGTTGGGTTATCCTTTGAGAGTTGGAGAACTAGTTGTTGATGCTCGATGTGATCTTCCACTAATTTATCATCCATATTTGCTATGATTTGATCCTTCAAACCATCCAAATTAGCCTCCATTTCTGCTTTTAAACCATCTTCGTAAGATCGAAACTTGTTGCACTTGGTACCGTAATTTTGATATCTCATACCGCAACTCTTCCTCTTCATGCGTCATAGTATAGATTTTTGAGGGATTAATGGGTATCGAATTATTTTTAGGAGGAATTTCAGAACCCAATACTGAAATATATGCTCAATAGGCCCTTGGAATCACTTCAAACCGATTTTTCAAACAAGATTTATGCAATTCGGAAAAACAATACACACCTTTTTCTTGCTTTGAGGAGCTCGATATTACAATTGTATTATCTCTGTGATTATAGATCTTCAATATATAAAATTCAACACTGAAGTAGCCCTCTGAATTATATTTTGAATTCCACAGGTCTAACCTGATTTGGATTCTCCAAGGCAATTTTGTGTCCAATCTCCCACAATGACCTAATTTTGGACTGGTTCAGTAGAGCGAACTTGTACGACTTGCCACGTGTCACTGTTTTGTTCTTTGTCTCTGAAATTGATATCCAAGAAACTACAGGCCATTTAATTGCGACCACTTTTGATGGCACTCCAATCCAATCTCCAGATAGAGAGTTATTGAACTTTTCCCACGATCACCTCTTTGAGATGAAATTCAGGAGCCTGAAAACGCACTACCTTCCACAGATCATATCTCCAAAAATATTGTGAACCAAGCTCTAAAATTGTTTGACGAATTGCCTCAGGATTTCAGCTTCGCACCATACAAATTTCAGATTCTGAACCTTCGTAGAAAAATTTTTATAGCGAAAATTCCACGATGACCTGTTTAGGAGCTTGAAAAAAGGCCTAACTTCCACAGATGATATCTCCGAAAATATTGCGAACCAAGCTCTGAAATTTTTAGAAAATCTTCCTCAGGATTTCAGCTTCGCACCCTAAAAATTTCAGCTTCTGAAACTTCGTAGAAAAAAAAGTTATAGCGAAAATGCCACGATGACCTGTTTGGAGCAGCGAAACCCTAGAATCCAAAGCTCTGATACCAAATGTTGTGTAACCAGCTCCAAAAAGAGAAGAAAAGAGATATCAACGCCTTAGAAATGAGCCACTTCGAGGGGGAAACCTCCAATACATTACATAAATGAACAATTCTTGGATCATACAAATGAACAAAACCTCCTTCTATATATAGGAGTCCATGGGGCCATAATATAATCCTAGTGGGGCCACAATGTAATCCTAGCCGACCTAACAATAATAATGTAAGGGCACAATAATAACAATATGGGGGTTATATGGGTACAATAATAACAATAAGGGGGGCTACACTAACATAATAAGAGGCTACACTATTAATATAGGGACTTAACAAGACATCACAAGCAATTTGGCTAGTATCTGCAAAGCATTTCTTGTCATTCATAATTTACTAACCTTTGACTGTGATTGCAGGAGCTTAATGAAACAACTCTCTGCCCTGTGGCTACATCCCAGGCTCAAAACCACATGAGAAGCAGTTGTCTTCTCATGTTGAGTTAAATACTATCTTTTGGAATACTGGTACACTTCTGCTCTTGAAAGATCCATTGAAACACTGTAAAACTACCTAATATCAGTTTGACCTATGGCACATGCATTGCTGAGACTTCAAGGCTTGTTAGTGGTGTGACTTAAGGGTGTAACCAAACTTTATTTGCAGAATAGGAAGGTCTGTTAGGACTGGTTGATCATAGATAGAGGTTCTTTGGCTTTAGGATAGTTTGCCAAGGGAGAAATGCCTAGAGCGCCACTACCTAACTTAGGGGGGACTTCTAGGACAGATTTGGATTGTTTTCTTTGGAGCTGATGGACAAGCTAGTATGGATGAGGCTAGATAGGGCTTGAAAATGAGGTTTTATCTCGTCATGGGCTGATTGAAAAGGTAGGAGGGAAAAAATGTTTATGGGTGTTTTCTAGTTGGCAAATTTGTCAATTTTTTAGATCAGCTGCTAGAAAACTTGACTGTAACAACTAGTCATCACCAACAAGTGAAAAATACTGATGACTAACAATGGGGAAGCTGCAACAAGGTCAATAGGTATGGTTCAAAACACTTCCTCTCCATTCTCTTACTTGCATAATCCTTTATAGAATACTCATATGTTACGGCAGCCATGCCAATCTCAATAAAACCACCACCAATATTTTCTACAAGCTTGGCATGGTTCAACTTATGATTGCATGACTAATATTCCTCATCTTGTAGCACAAACACATCTTTCAGATCTTCCACAACACCTTGCTTGCCTATCAAAATCATCCACTCAACACAATCAACTACATCATCAAGAGGCTCCATTCCCTACACAATCTCCTGCTCAACTCATTCCACACCCTCACCATAATAAACCAGTAGAACATGCTTACAGTGTTGAAATGCAAAATTTATCCACCCTTCCCACCCATTCTATCTCATAGGCACTATTGGAGAAAACTTACACTGAGACTCAGAATGTATCAAATCAAAAAATTGTAGAAGTTATGAAAGAAAAGGAGGTTTCTTTTAGTTTGCACCAACAAACCATTTTAAAAGCTCAAGAACTTCATGATACGATGGCTATGGGAAATCAAGAAAGTAAGGGATACATTGAAGATTGGTTTCAATCCATCATTTGTTTGCAACATCACTTTATGCTTCAACAATTTTTGGCACCATCTTTTCAAGGGAAGTTGGCTTCTCATACCCTAATTTTTATCAACATGCATTTTTCAAATTTGGGTATGTACATACTAGAAGCCTTATTTCTAAAGTGGTTCCACTGGAAATACTCTTATACATAAACATATTTGATTCTCAAAGAAGAGTAGGATAGTAGAGAAAATAAAATAAATAAGGAAATAAAACAAACACATTTTTTTTTATTTTTGTAAAAATAGTTGTTTCTTTGTTGCAACACGTTGTGGAAATCAACATTGATGATAAATATTCTAATTTATTTGTATATGTAGATGAATTATATCACAAATAACAATTCTCCAAACACTTATATTCATTTTTATCATCAATATAGGAAAATTTCTTGAATATCATTTTTTTGGCTTGCGGGCTTGATGAAATTTCTGAAAAACAAAGTTGGGACAGTCATGTTTTGAGGGACCAAAATTGAATATTTTTAAAACCTGTTTCTATCCTAAGTAGCCCTTGATGTCTACTTTTCAACCCAATTTGAATCACTCAATTTGGATTGGAAACGAAAACATTAGAACCAAAACATTGACAGGGTGTCTAGTAGGCAGATCAACAACAGAGTTGGAACAATCAGTTTTTTGAGGCCTAAATGACTATATTTTTAAAATCTATTTCTATGGTATATTCATCTATTAATATAGTTTACAAATCAATTTGAATCACTCAATTTTGATATAGTATGAGGAATTTATGACCAAAATACTGACTGCCTATCATAAATCAGCACTCTTGAAACTTTGTTTTCTTGGATGTTCCCTAGCATATTTGACCTATAAATTTTTCTTGTCTTCAAAAATTGTTTCTAATGGAGATCAATAATTGAATATAATTTAATCTCCAATTTGAATCAATTCAATCCGCCATTAAACGAATAATTTATGCTTGAAATACCAACTGTTGTTCTGAGCTGAAAAATCGATAATGACTCTATTAAACAGGTTGTTCTAAGCAAGTTTAACATACCATTACATGGAATTTTTAAAACTTGTTTCTATTGGAGATAAAACTTTTAATTAGCTCTTATTTGGATTTGGAATCACTCGAATCGGATGAAAAACAAAGAATTTATGATTAAAACACTGTTGGTTAGTATGGTCGACCACTGCTCTCCCGCAGGTGACAGATAAAATTTATTTTATTTTTCCGTGGATTTGTTCTACATAGTAACTACTTGTTAGTTTTTTTCATAATTTTTGGATTAGGGGAGTCTGATCACCTCTCTTTCTCCATAATTTAATGTTTTATTGCAGGTAGACACTCGTTTTTTGCAAGTCTTAGGAGAACAAAGAAGGTCAATTTATGGACGAACGATTTTTGAAAATTTAGTAAAACAAGGGCATTTCATCTAATTCATTACCTAACAGATTTATAACAAGAAGAAATGAAGAATTGGTTCCTATTTCAAGATTCATGTTACTACTGCCAAAAAAATTTTCAAATAGATCATTTTTTCCCATTAATAGATTGATATTCTTTTAGGAAATAACATCATAGTTGTTGTAACTTAATAAAGTGTTGTTTATTTTCTGATTTCTTTTATGTTTTTGTGTTTTAGGTGTTGATCCCTTCAAATTGCAATTTTCGCTCCAATGGTAATTGAACAATAAGTACCCCACCATGCAAGTTTCAATCGCAGAAGGAAATTTTTCGGTAGCACCAATTCTGTAAAAAAAAAAATTACTTTTTCTTGAAACCTGTACATAAAGTTTGTTTTCTTTTACTTTGCTTGTTTTTTTGTATAGAATTTTATTTCTTGAACCATTCTTACTTTGCTTGTGAATTTTGCTGTGAATGTTTTTGCTGTTCCTTTCCAAAGGAACAAAACTTTTGTTGTTCTTTTCGAAAGGAACGACAGTATTGTTGTGAGCGTTTTTGCTGTTCCTTTCCAAAGGAACATCCTTTCGAAAGGAACAGCATCATTTTTGCAGATTGTTTTTACTGTTCCTTTCCAAAGGAACAACACTTTTTGAGGATTTTCTTTTTTGAATTTTTCATAACTTTTTGAATGACAAACATACAATTTATGGAAGGATACACAATCATACAAATTAAAGCTTACTGTAATCAGCAAATCAAAAGAAATCGTCATTTTTTAAAAAGTTGTTTAGTAATGATAAGAAAAAAGAAAAATGGACATAATCAATAACATGACCTTGTTGTCTTACTACCACTAAATTCATATGATCGATTATATTTATCATGTTGGTTCTTTCCCATATTTTATAACTTTCTTTGATTTTTACTTATGGAGTAGGAACAAGGGCATATTCTTTTCTATTGAGCTGTTCATACTTCTTCCACCATCCCTACTCTTAAGGAGTGCTGAGCCATCCTTTATGAATAAATAGGAAAGTGCTATATGAAAATAAAAATATTTACATATTTCATTAATAATTTTATAATTTGGCAGATGGAGGATAGGGGATCTCATCAAGAGTCGGCCTACCATGTTCATAAGGAAGCAAGTGAAGTGGCATTCCCATCATGGCCACCAAACCAGAGATATGGTCCAATGGACAATTGAAAAAATTAAGAAGTCCTTGGAACAGGAGGTCTCATCACGAGCCGGTTTGCCCACTTTTCACTTCTTCCTAGTGAATGGCATTGTGATTTATCTGGTCACCAAGCCAGCACAATGGCCTCCGTTATGACAAGTAACAAGCACTTTCTCAGCATAAATAAAGGACAATGGTTCCAAGGGTGAGAGAGCAACTCTGTCAAGGTTATGGACACCTGTGGGCAACAGAGCTCTGTTGATGGTATTGGAGTCACATTTATACACATCAATAGTAATATTAAACCCTTTTTCCTATATCTCTATTTAAATATCAGATGAAGGTATGAATCCTTAACCTTTGATTTTGAACTTATTATACATGAAAATCATCATAAATTGATCACATTAGTTTAAGTGGGTAATAAACGCATTTGTACTTATGTTTATCTTAAGTTGTCCCTTCTCCTTATCCCTGAATCATTACAAAACACTTCTATATCTGTTTACGATTTATCACACGCATGGATTTCAGTAAATGCTATAATTTCATTGATTGTATCATAAGTATGTATGCCTTTCCATACTGTGCAATACGCTTCTCTTCTATTTTTCTTATTTGCCACAATATTGATACTGCATTTTTACAGAATTTTTTTCTGCTTGAACTTTTTTGCATGCATCTTATCTGTTGCCATTCCAAACTAAAACTGTGGATTCCAAAAAATTGCATACAGAATTGTGATTTGTTTACAGGAGAACAACAAGTATGGGGGAAAATTCTATTCACAACATGACCACACTATTGCAATTAACAGTGAAGGCTCGTGAATGCGCACAATTCTTCAGACATGATGTGCTTGCATGGCTTCCACTTTTTGCATCACTTTCAGTATCCGCTCAGCCTACATCAGCTTCAACAAAGGCCAACCCCTACATGTCATTCCACATTTTTCGGAGGTAACACTTGAGGTAAAATAGCATAATTTTCTGATTTATTATGAATTTAGGAGAATTTCATGAACATCCATTGAGCATTATTTATCATCATTCATTCCACATATTTACCACTTCCCATTTTTCAGAGACATCTCATCTTTCATTTTGGTGGAGTGTTGTTTTCCTTCATTTCTTTCTTATGACCATGTCAGTAATCTTCTTTATCATCTATTGATATTCTTATTCATTCTCAACACCTCCCTTATTCCATTTTGTTTTACACCAAGCATCGATTTCAACAGATTGTAGCAACCACCTCTCTTTGTTTTCTAGCATTGCATGAGGACATGCTAATTCTTCAGTTTGGGGAGGGGAGGAGGGACGGGGATTGCTACACATGATGGATGTTTTCTACTCTCTTTCTCGTTTAAAGGCATACAATTTCATTTTTATACAGAGCAGAAATTGATTTGCATATATCTTTAAAACTATGAACTGAATTCTTGTGCTTTCTGGATAACAAAGAGGTATCATTAAAATACACAAACCCAGATAATTTCACACTAAATTAGTTCATAAAATTTCAAAAATTATGCACTATCACCTACAACCATTTTGTTTATATCTCATGATCCGTGCATCAAAACGATCTAATTTTTGAGAAAATGGTTAATGAAGTTTGTTGTTACTTATGTCACATTCTTCTGCAACTTCATATAGATATAGTTGAACGTCAACTGTAAAAATTGTTACGCCTTCATCAAGATTGCTAAAATTGAATATTCATTATTTAAGGAAAAATTCATTTGTTCCATCCATTTCATGAGTTGGGATGAACAATTTTCTTTGTTTGGTTAACACATGGGTTTTGTTTTTGGGTTGCATGAGGACATACAATATATTTAGTTTGGGGGTATGTTGGGTCGTGAATATGACCACTTTTTAACACTTATTTCATCCATTTTTACTCTTCTTTATCATATCATTTATTATAATTTATTATATAAATCCATCTTATAATGATTTATGTTCTTATGGATGAATATTATTTCTTCTCCTTTATTTTTAATAAATTGATGATTATTATGAATAATTTTATCAATGATGGTTTATTAATATATTTTGTACCAAAATTCACCATTTTAGCCTCCAAGATATTTTCCAAATTGCAGATTTGATCTCCAAATCATCATCAAATATTCCAACTCAGAAATTCGCTGGAATAAGAAGTGACAGTTTTGCGGTTGAGATTCTGGGCAAATGGAGAAGAATCTGGAAAATATGGAACATGGGTTTTGTCCAGAACGGACCAAATTAACTTCATTTAAAGAATGGTTTGCCCAAATTCGGCCTGTATTGAGATAAACGCAAGGTTCTTTGAGCACAATTTTCTCAGATTTGCTGTTGCGGTCGTTCTCCAAATTATCTCAGCTGCAAATTCAAATTTGACTTGCTCTTGTTGAAAGATGGACGGAAATATATTTTCTTGTTGATCAATTGGTTATGAACAATTCAATTTTGTTATGAGAGATCCTATTTACTATTTAATTTCTCCTCTCTTTGGTTATAAAAGGAGACGTTTGTAAAAGAGAGGGGATAGTTGTTGCTTTTGTGAATTGTAAACTTAATCAAAAGCTGTGTTATTGAAGAATATGATTCTATTGTAATGCTGCTCCAATTTAATGATTAATTGAAGTTGTTGTTCCATTCACATCATCTGAAGTAGCTTGAACAGTCCCTGCTGGTGGTTAAGGGCCCGACCCCTGGCAGCATAAACTGCTCCTCTGTGTTATTTTTCCGATTCTTGTAGCATGTGATCGATTTGATACATGCATGTTACAGTGAGTTTATTTCATTAGTTGTTTATCATCTTACTGTCTTTATGTATTACGCATTCTGTTTATGAGTTATTTCATTATCGTGTGATTTGAATCTTATTTCTTACAGCGTGGGTTAATTGAGACAACATATTGCCTTACTTAGATCATCCTTGGATTTGTGAAAGTGATATTGGTTCTATCTTAATTAATTTATAATTCCATGCATAATAGTTTATTGTTTTATTATAATGGATTGCATTGCTATTCCTTCCCAATTTAACAAGAATCTTAATCCTCAAATTACTTATCTTGTTATGCTTCGCTGTTCGGCATTTGATGTTCCATTCCATTTGCTGTTTCATTTGACTGCTGTTCATTTTAGAGTGCAAATACAAAGCTTTGCTATTCAGTTTGTTGTTCAACAGGATTTGCCATTTAATAGAGAGTTGTTGTTCGATTCATTTAATTACAGTTTGTTGTCCATTTACATTGTTGTTCATTTCTGTTGGTTAAGTGTAAAGAGTTTGGTTATAAAGAGTTTTCTTTGTTTACTTTCAACAACAGTTAGTTCAATTTCGATTTCCCTTTGATTGCTTGAGAGCAGGACTGTCAACTGTAGAGAACACTGGTTATTGCTTCCAAGTTCCCAGATTGATTGCCTTGTTCCAGTTTGATTTCAATTGCATCAATTTCTAGAGGAATGAGTTATTGCTATTGTATCCTCGATTGATGTTTGTTGAGTGAATAGTTGGATTTCAAAGCATTTGAGTTTATGTTAGATTTCTTTTCCAAACATCCATTTACTCTTGCATTTAGAACATTGTACTACATATTGAAGAGCATTACTCTTGGATAAATTGTTGCCTCAGACTGAGTACACTCTTGAAATAAAAATTCGCTTCCAGATTGATAATTAATGTGAGATAAATAGGTGTTAAAAAGATACCTTTTATGCACTCAACATTCGTCATAGGCCTACCATTCCATATAACATCATCCATTGGTAAGTGTTTGAAGATGACCAACAAGTCAAAAATATCATAGATTTGAAGGAGGAGTTTGAGAGCACACAAGTAGATCAGCAAAATATGCTTGCTGAAACCATGAGTAATTCTGAATTTTTGTAGCTGAAGAATAATTGTATACCGAAGGGTCTTATTCCACTTGAATTTTTTTTTGACCAAAATGATGTTTTCAAATCTCCTAGGATGCAGGTCGACGATGAAGAGATAGAAACTTGTAATCTTGGTACAGTAGCAGTGCCTAAAATGATAAAGCTTTCTAAGTTTCTTTCTATGGAGATGAAACATAAATATATTGAGATGATGAAGAATTTTATTGATGTTTTTGCATGGATTTATGTTGATCTAAAAAAGTATGATCCTACTATTATTCAACACACTATTCCTATCAAAGAGAATTAGAAACCTTTCAAACAGAAATTAAGAAGGATTAATCCATTGCTCATGCCTCTAATTGAGAAGGAAATAAAGAATCTTTTTGATGCAAAAATTATTGTTCCTATCAAATTCTCAAAATGGCTTGCTAACTTGGTACCAGTTAGAAAAAAGAGTGGAGAGATCAAAATATGCATTGATTTATAAACTTGAACAAGGCTTCTTTTAAAGACAACTACCCTCTTCCTAAGATGGATCAAATTCTACAGAATATTGTTGGTTCCCGAAGGATGTCTATGCTGGATCGTTTTTTAGGATACAATCAGATATTGGTGCACCCAGAAGACCAGAAGAAAACTATTTTTACCACACCATGGGGGACATTCATGTATGCCAAGATGCCCTTTGGTTTGATGAATGCAAGGGTGACTTTTCAAAGAGAAATGGGCATTGCCTTTTCTGAGGAGAATGATAAGCTAGTGGTGGTCTATCTGGATGACATAACTATATTTTCAAGAAGGGAGGAAGATCATTTGAAGCACTTGGAGAAAGTTCTGCTGAAGTGTAGAAGATTTGGTATTTCTCTTAATCCTACTAATATTATTTTTTCTCTAACATCTGGAAATTTTCTTGGACATATTATATCAAAAGATGGGATAAAGATTGATCCAAACAGTGTCAATGCCATTCCGAAGATAGACCTGCCAAGGAACAGGAAGGAAATTTAGTCCTTTCTTGGGAGAGTAAACTTTGTTAGAAGGCTCATCCCGAACTTTGCTGATATTTTCAAAGACGTTACCAAGATGTTGAAAAAAGGAGCTGATATTAAATGGACAGTTGAAGCCAAGCAGTCATTTGAAGAAATAAAGAAAGCATTCACTCAGGCCCTGGTATTGATTAGTCTAAATTTTTCAAAATAATTTCTGGTTTTTACATTTGCATCTGAAAATACTATAGCTTGATTTTTACAGTAGAAAGGAAAACAAGGTACAGAGAAACCCATTTCATTCTTTATCAAAACCCTTGCTAATTCAGAGCTGAAATACAATATTTTAGAAAAACAAGCATATGCTTTGATTAAAGCCATTAAGTATTTTAGAATCTATATTCTGCATTCTCATGTCATAGCATTTGTGCCTAACACTATGGTTAAGGACATCTTGACACAAGTTGATCCTGATGGCAAGAGAGGGAAGTGGATAGCTAATTTTCTAGAGTATGACATAGAAATCAAACCTACAAAATTGATGGCACAATCTAATTTTGACTGTCTTGATATGGATTTTATTGCAGAAAATTCTGATTTATCAGAGGAAGATGAAGAGTTGATTTCTATTGAAGAGAAGTTTAGCTTGTCTGAATGGTACAGGGACATTATCTTTGTCTTACATCATCACAAAGCTCCTGCAGAATTTACTAAATCAAAATCAAGGTTTGTGAAGCTGAAATCTCTAAGATACTACATTATAGATAGGAATCTATACTGGAAAGATACTAGTGGCATTCTTTTGAACTATTTGCTAGAAGAGGAAGCTGAAAAGGTCATTGAAGATTTTCATAAAGGATATTGTGGAGGACATCACTATTGGAAGGCCACAACAAATAAAATTCTCAGAGCAGGGTATTATTGGCCCACCATGTTTAAGGACGTTTACAAGAAGATAGTTGCCTGCCATGAATGTCTGATTTTTTATGGTAAGAAAAAACTAGTTCCTTTACCCTTGATGCCAATTTATGTTGAGGCGCCTTTCCAATAGTGTGGCCTAGATTTTATTGGTGAAATAAACCCATCATATTTAGGGCAACATCATCATATCTTGACAGCAACAAATTATTTCACCAAGTGGATTGAAGCAATACCAACAAGGCAGGAAAATGATTCAGTCATCACCCAGTTCTTAGAGAATAACATATTGTCCAATTTTGGTTGTCCTATGAAGATTACTACTGAAAATGCACAGGCTTTTAAATCCAAAAGCCTGATTAGCTTTTTTCATTAGTATCACATAAGACTTGGACACTCTAGTGCTTATTACCCACACGCTAATGGTCTTGCTAAGTCTTCTAATAAAAGCATTGTGAGAATTATCAAGAAGGTACTGCAAGAAAACAAAATATCATGGCATCTGAAGTTGAAGTATGCTTTGTGGGTTGATAGAGTATGTACAAAAAGATCAACTGGTACTTCACCTTATGAATTAGTGTATGGAGCTAAAGCCATTTTTCCCACATCCCTGGGAGTGTCTGTAATGAAATTGCTGCAAGGACTAGAAGAGGAGCCTAATGCTATTCAGAGGAGGACAAACCAGCTCATAAATCTGTAGGAAAAAAGGGAGGAGGTATACAACCACCATCAGCAGTCACAAACAGAATAAAGAAGACATTTGACAGAAAGGTCAAAGAAGAAAATTTTGAGATTCAAGATGTGGTGTTGAAGTGGGAAGCTAGAATTGAAGAAAAGGGGAAACATTTAAAGTTTGAGAACATCTGGAAAGGACCATTCATAGTTTCTACATACCATGGTAACAACACTTATCTACTTTAGGAGATGGATGGACAATTTTGTGTTGGAGGGCCTGTTAATGGCAGGTTTCTAAAGCACTATTCCTCTTAAGTTTTACTAAATTTTCACTCCATTGTATATATTCCATTTTATTAGGCTTTTTTTTCTAATAAAGACAGGTTGATCATCACACTTGAGCCTAAGGTGAAGGCCATAAGAGTTTGAAGAAGTCTTGGAAAATTTCAGAATTTTATTTCCAAAAAGATGGATGGCACTGGAACTATAGGTTCTTTGGTGTACCACATGGGCACGCCATCCCAAGTGGAGCCACTATTATCACTCATTAAGTTGTGAAACATTTCTTGATATGATCATATAGGTCACTCACCAAATGGATAAGGTCTCCTAAGCTATTTTAATGTGGTATAGGAAAACTTTTTCATTTTTTAAGCCTATCCTAAGTTTTAGGATCACCTTCATTTATGCCATTTTAGTCAAATCAATCACATATTGTGTCAGTTGTCATTCCCCGTGCATTCAAATCAAAAGGGCACATCTGTCATTTTTTCATATTTTCGTAGCATTTTACACAGGAAACAACAGATTTCACTACGAAACTACCTAATAGTTTCATAGCGAATCTGTCAGAGGATTAACTAATTTCGCTATGAAAATTCGTTTTTTAACCTGGCTTGTCAGAGTTGTATGAGGTGTCATTTTTTTATTAGAGCAGTAACTGGGTAGAGGTCATTCAAGGTTTTCATGGTAAATTCAAATGTACATACCCATGTTTGATGTCATCATTACTTTTTTTGGCTTGTATGTGTCATGATTGAAGCTTGAGCTTGTTAGCCATCAGTAAATTTTGTCATAGCAAATGATGGATAAAACAGGTCTTGAGCCTTCAAGAGATTATTTTCATAGAAAATTACTCATTCTTGAAGCCTATTGTTCCTTAACAGTGTTATTCCTTAAGTGCTGTTCCTTAGCCTATTGTTCCTTAGTGTTGTTCCCTAGCAGTGTTGTTCCTTAGCAGTGTTGTTCCCTTCAAAAATCCACCAAGAAAACCTGTTGTTCCCAAAGAAAACTATTTCCTAAAAAGCCTCATTTTATCATTTCATTCCCCCCCCCCCCATTTTTGCCCCCATATAATTCATTTTCCTTGTAAAAATTCCCCTTTCCTCTCTCATTCATCCTTATTCCCCTCGAAAAACCCTTTAAAACCACTTAACCCTTTCTTATTTGGTTTTAAAAAATCCTTTTACTTCATCCGGAACACCAAAAACCCATAAAAAACACATAAAACCCTCTTATTCCACTTTTTATTAACAAACAGGCTTTAGCCCATTTCAGCTTAGCCCTGGTTCCTTTTCTCCCATAGAACTATGCCTTTCTCCTTATCCTCTAGCCCCCATCACATCGGTGTTTTCATTTAAAACCTGCCTTTTCTTTATATTTTAACCACTTCGATAAACGATTCCCCAATAAGATCTAAGCCATAGATCTATATGATCTGACGGTGGTCATTAACCCCCACCCCTTACCTTTGGTTTTATCCATCCATCCTATGATCAAATCTCCGCTGTCGATATATATAATCCAACGACTCTTGGTTAAACTCGACACCGAACCCCTCCGGGCCTACCGTCCACTACATAAACCACTCCCCGAATCCTATGCTGACACCTGGCCTCCACTTAACCAATCCACCAAGCACTTCTCTCCATCGCGCTCCCTCGTAGCCGTTCGATCTTCCCCCCAGATGCGAAGGTCTACGATCAATATCGGGTGATTTTTGCGTCCGAGATTTAATGTTCCAAAATTGCGCGAAATAGACATTATTGCAAAGGCGACGCGGCACATCTCAATTGGATCGCATTCATTTTATTGAAAACCACTTACCGCCCAAGGGCCACGCGAAAACCATTCACTGTTATCGCGAAATCGCCAAGCCACCTTTTTGCGCCAATGTCATTTTAAAGATGGGTTTTCACAGATTTTCTCCACAGAAGCCTTCTCCACCCGCATTTCATCTCCTCTGCATACACTCCTCCACCTCCGCCAGCCTACGAAGTAGTTTCACCCACATAACGCAGGATTTTATAGTAATTTGTGTTTTGTTGCAGGTTTCCATGGCGGTTTTATGACACAAAGTTGTCCCATAGTCCAAAAAGGGACAGAAGCTGAGGGTGACGATCCTCAGAGCCCGATCAAAAGTAAAAGGGACAAAAAGGGGGACGAATCTCATGTTTTAATCAGTGTTTCATGAAGCACTATTTTCGCAGTTAAAACCCTCCAGCGCAAGCCATCTGTGAACGAATAAAAATGAAAAATCAATAAAGGGTATCAGGAAATAAACATGAAGGATTAAAGCGCAAAGTTGAAGATTAAAGGCTTGATCCTATAGTTTATTGGATAAGTCACAGTTAAGATGAAGCAGTTAAAGACTAAAATAGTGGATCAAAAGGAAAAGCCCATCGAATAGTCAAAGTTAAAGGATTAATGCATGAGGTTGAAGATTAGAAACATAATCTTACAGTTTTAAGGGCAAGGAACACAGATAAAGAGATCAAAAGCAAAGATTAAAGATTCAGAGGTTTTAAATCCCGACAGTTAAGGATAAAGCACTGTTTGAGGGATTAAAGTGCAAGATTTCAAGATTAAAGGTTTAAATCATGCAGTTTTAATATTAAAACGCACTTTAAAAGTAAACACAGTCACCAGAGACATTTTAAAGGCCTCGAAGATGATTATAAGGGCATAAAGCAAAATCAAAGTTATAACAATGTTTTAAAGCCACAAAGACAGGCAGATACGTAAGGGAACCCTCCAAATGCCACATCATTGAGGCTGTTACTCCTCAAAATGCCACCTGCCAGTTGATTTCACCTAAAAGAATGCATATTAATTACACAGTCAGAAATATTTCTAAAAGACAGTTCAGAATTAATTACCAACCTACCAAAAGCCCCCAAAGTCAACAAAAGTGACTGAAGTTGATGAACTTTAATGTAATAATCAATTAGCAGAGTTAAAACATTGGAAAACTTCTCCATTTGGCCCTTCAAAGGCTGAGAAGCACTTACTCTGCATTAATTGAACATATAGACCTTTCTTTCACTCCACCTCCTCATTCTTCTATAAATACATCTTTAGAAGACAGTATGCAGGTTGGTCTTTGGATACTTGTTGAATGTAAATATTTGTTGAAGCATGTTGTAGCTCTGTTAGGAATTGAGGATACATAAGCTAAGATGAGAAGTTGAAACTGTAAAGACCCACTGGACTTGAAGATTGTAACTGGTTTGAACATCAAATACAATAGCTGATTTATGGGATCCTGGTCTATGTCAATGGTGATGTGTTTCTCACTGTAATTGTTATTTTCTTTATGTTTTCATTCTTTCCACTTTTCTTTGATAAAGAACAGCAAATATATATTAGGATTTACTTCTAAAGCACCCTAAATCTCACTGATAAATCTGTATCCTTTATGTTTTCTTCCAAATGTGTTTTGAAGGTAATTCAATAGAGTATAACCAGTGAAGTGTTGGTAAGCCATGTTTCCTGAGTACAACTTGAGATATTGTCTTTGAATGTTCTTGAAAGTCTGTTTGTTAAAGTTGAGCTAGAGAAGTTTATGGTTAGCCCTGTCCTCTAGTTTATCTCCAACAGTTGCTTTGAAAAGTTACCTTAAGAGTATGTTGAAAGCGGGCTAGTTTAAAAGTACTTACCTGATCTTAGACTACTTTTTATGTTCATCATGAATGTTTTCCTTTTAGAATATGCTAAAAGCGGGCTAAGTTAAAAGTCTTTACTTGATCCTAAGTTATTATTTGTTTTTTAATGTTTTCTCTTGAAAGTATATCAAAAGCAGGCTAGTTTAAAAGTACTTACCTGATCTTAGGTTAATTTTTTGTCTTTCCATTAAGTGCATGTCAAAAGCAGGCTAGTTTAAAAGTACTTACCTAATCTTAGGCTATCCTTTGTTTTTCTCATATGTTTGCTTCTTTCACCACTGTTAATGTTTCATTCCATAAAATCAACTTAAAGAGATCCTTTGACATAGATGACTTGCCGCATGGACCACTCTTGAAACTTGCTGTGCAATTAAATCCTCTTGTGACTCTGTAGCCCAATGGATTGATGTTGTTCCTTGCTTATCTTATCAGCTGAACCATTCTTTCACTTACTCACACCTCCACCCTTCATATGGACTTCCTCCATCCTCATGTTATCCTACCCAACCAAAACAAACAAAACCTTGTTCTTCATAACTAGCCTAAAATCATACTTAAGCATAAAGAAACATCTTTGAGATACACATATATAGAGTGATCCCTCTCTGAATCTAGGAGAGCTAGATCCTAAGATTCCAAAGTGGTTTTGATGTTGGCTCTGCAGTGTTTGCTCTTGCCAATCTTCCAAACTACGGAGACCTAACAGAGATATTAGTTAAACCATAAAACCTTACCTCAATTATCCTTTTGTCATATTGTGCTTTATCCTTGCATATGATTTTATCCCTGGAGAGCTGCTTCATCGAGCCAAGTAGGTTGGTGGCAAATTTGAACTTTGCAGGTGTCATCAGCAAGCCAGGCAACAAATACTATAAAGCATCCATGGCTGCAAGAATAAAAACAAATAAGGGTGGCCATTGTCACAAGTATGAGCCCATAGACATGAAATTACTCAATGAAGACCCTACTGCCATGGAGTTTTTCAGAAAGACTGGCTGCTTGCAGTTTTGTTAGAGGTTGCAGGGCTTTCATTTACAGGTTTCAAAGGATTTTTCCACTAGCTTCATAGGAACAACATCAAAGGTTGGAATTCTGAACCTTACAGTGACACTAGAAAGCATATCCTCAGCTACAGGAATCCCCAGAGGTGGTAAACAGTGGTTTAAAGGTATCAAATTCACAATGCAGGATTGCAAAGAGTTTATCAAGCAAGAACACAGTGAAGTTGATTTGACAAATGCTATCCCTAGGAGTTTCATGAAGGAGAATTATGAAAATCTGTTGATGGTCATTCAAAAGTATTTTACCTGTGAAGGAAGGTTTCACATGGTCTATTCCTATCATCTCAGACTTCTTCTACATTTTGTAGGTAAGAGGTCACTTGATTTTCCTTTCTATTTATACAGAAATCTAGGGAAAATGTCAGATAAGGTTAAAATTAAGACTGAGGGCAATGAGACATCTCTCTTTCATCATGGTTTAATTAAGTTGTTAATGTTGGAAGAATTAAGAAGGTTATACAGAGATTGGATTTCCTTCTTGTTCATAAGTGCTTATGAAATTGATGTGGTCACTCCAAAGAAAGCCTCCAAACCTAGAATCACTTCATCACCAGTTGTGGCAGAAGAAGTTGAAGAAGAAAATAAATCATCTCCTGCAGAACCAATGAACATGGAAACACAACCTTTGCAAGAGACTGACACACCTCAAGCAACACCTGCAAAACAGAAGCATACAAACAACAAACAAGGAAGAAAGAGAGTCACTAGAAGCCAAACATTGGCTAAAGTAAATTTGGAGGATATCCTTCATGCAATTGACATTGAAGAGTCACATATTGTGCAAGCTAAAGACATTGAAGATGGAGGAAGAAGGTTGAAGAAAGGTGTTGAGCCTCATGATTACCCTCTTCTTTACAATTTTTCTCATGACATTTCACCACTTTTCCATCAGTTCATAATCCCTAAGCAGTAATAATGCCAAGGTTTTGTCTCAAGGACACATTTAAATGATTGTCATATTGTATTTTCATGATTTTTCTATTTTGATAAGTTTCTGCAAATTAGCTACAGAATGCAACGTGTTCTGCAGCTGACTATGCGTTCCGCAGCTACTCTTATGGTTCACTAGGTTCCAGGTGTCATATGAGGAAGCAAGCTACATGGGTGTTTCTATAATCCTTCCAACATGGATTCTATCCTACTCATTTGATCCAAATCGACATATGGAGGTGCCTAAACCTATGGTCAAAGTTACAAGTCAAAGAACGTTACCTACAACAATAGCACTCCTGATTTGCTCTTCGAGGAAAAGCATGAGTCCAATAGTCCTATTTTGATTGTAATTCAATACAGACACCTGTAGCTAACTTAGCTCACAATTAGTTGTGTAAATCCTCTTTAAATATTGGTTCCATAGAACTGAGAGATAGATAAGTTAAGTTTTAGTACATTTCATATTTGCAAGTGAATACACTGTTTTCCAAGACTCTGTTTCAATAAAGAAGTTCAATTATCAGATGCTGGTTTGACTGCACTTTTGACAAGCTAGGAGTCAACCAACTTAGCAGCAGAGGGCCCCCGTTGATAAAGTAGGGTTTTATTATGCTTTCTAGTTATATTTCTTTCATTATGTTTAGTCATTTCTGTTTATGCTTCATTTCCAATTTTTAATAGTTTAATGATAGTTTGCAACTGTGCGGACTTGTCTTCTAAAAAGTTTCAAAAAGATATAAATTATGTTTTCAATATTGAAATAAAGATTGAAGTGTTGGAAACCATGGTTGTTTAGTTTATTCCCTTTCCTTTCCATGTAGAATTGCCAACTGTTGTAACAAATTAATATTCATAAAAAAACCATTTCCAATACACCAAATCTATATTAATGGTTACATGTTTCATGTGTGCATTAGTTGAATTTATTTCTTGTAATTTTCTTTCTAATAACTAGAGGCATAGTTGATTTCTCCAAAGACACTTCAAGAGGTTAAGAGCTTCACATTTGAGTGATACTGATAAGTCAATTATACATCTAGTTAATCTTAGTTAGTCCTTGCATGTTTTCTCTCAAGACCCTCATTTGAGTGCAGCAATAATCTTTCTAAAAACCACTCCACAAAGAAACCCATCTGAACATATTTAGAGAGGATGGTTGAATGATTAAATGTAATGCAACTTTTGGGTTATTTATAGAGCTTTCTTAGTGCTTAAATTTAAAACAGTTGTAATTAGCTTTCTCAGACATCACTTCAAAGAAGGTCACTCTTTACAGTTGAATAATTGGAGTAAGTTAGAAACATCTTATATGCTTTCATTTGCATTCTTTGTCTTATGTTCTATAGCCTTGGCATGCTAAAATAGATCCATGGATTAGGATTAACCAATCAAATAGATAGATGCTTTGATTTTCAACACTAGGTCTTAAACTAAGCTTTTAGCTTTAGGTTTTGATTTCATGAAAATTAGATTAGTTTTAGTATACTTCCCTTTCTTCCTTCTAAATTCAAATTAGATTAACTTAAATCTTTTCATAATTCTAGGATTAGTCATCTTAAGAACTTAAAGAACAAAACCCCCTAAAAACAATATAAAAACACAAATACAACGAAGTAAGAAATAGGTTTCTTAGGCACATATGGTGCAACACACTTCATTAGTTTACTAGCCCTAGTTGATAATTAATGAAGGCAATTTAGGAACACTAAATTTACTAAACAAAAGGTAAGAATGCTAAAAAACTAAATTTTTTAGGTGATGATGTTGGTTTCATATTTCAACCAAGGAAGCCAATGACCAAACATGCAAGGAAGGTCATGGAAAGAAAAGTGACGGAGAAAATCAATGAAACTACCTAGCTAACAAGCATCATAGATTTTTATCCATCATCAAAGGAGGAGCTGGTTATCAAGCAAAGAAAGGGCAAAGAGAAAAATATTGAAAAAACAGAAATAGAAACCCTCAAAGAGCAGTTGAAGGAATCATGTAAAGAGATATCAGTTTTAAAGCTAGAGGAAAAGAAACACAGAGCTGAGAAGGTTCAATTTGAACAAATGAGGGAAATATGGGAAGAACAAGTCACAAGTGTTTCAAAAACTTTGGACAATACAAAAAATTTGATTAAATGGACTCAACCCTAAGTGGAGAGGTCAAACACATTAAAAGGATAAAATTGCACTTATAATCCAAAAACAGAGCATTAAAAGATCAAGTGGAAGATCTTCAGGAGCAACTGGATTTGATTCAAATGGAGTTAGAAAAGAAAGGGTTGAAGATGACAGTGGTAGAAGAGCCCATCAGCCAACTGATTGTGAATGAAGAAGAAATACCAAAAGAATGAAAAATTGAGATGGAATATGTTTGATGAGGTTCATAACATGCAGAGAACCTAAATTTTGCAGTTGGAGAACAATTTTTAAAGACAATTATAAAAACAACATTTTTTGGTTTTTTGGACAGTTTCGTAGCATACCTCAGGCTTGAGGCCAGAAAAACACTACGAAAATTTCTGTAGGTGCATTTTTTCTAGTATTATGGAGAGAAATTGATTTATTATGAAGTGCCCTCACATAGTAAAGGTGTTTGAACAAAAAAGGTGTCAAGGAAATGGATGGAAAAGCAAGTTTTCATATGCTACGAAAACTCATACGAAACTGCCTAAAATGCCATGTTTCCTAGTGAGGAGATTTTTGAAGAGTTTTGAGCATCCCAACAACACATTAGCCAGTTGGAGACCTCCAGCATGTCAGTGGGACATATCAGCAGAGACTCATTGCTTAAATGGAGTGTCACACAACCATCTCATTAGGAAAAATAGTGATTAAAGTGAAGGGTTATCCACTCCTAAAAAGTAGGATTGTGTTCCACAAATCTAGGGATGTTTTAAATATGTAACGTGATTGTAATTTGTCCTTCGAGCATGTGATATTCATTATGTAACTGTTTCACTAATAGGTGAACTGAATGTAATAAATAGGAGATAAAGTCTTATTAAGAGTTTGTTTTCTTTAAAGGATAGCTGTCATTTTTCTATTTCAAGTTAGTAGTTTCAGTTACGATAGGTGTCAGAGTAGAATTCAAAGATCTAGCCAGCTGGGCATATCATCTACATTGTAAGAATGTCTATTTATAGACTAAACATCAAAGGGCAAAGGGTTGGAGAATATTGCACCAAATTGTTGCTTGTATGTTTTTGTCTATTATCAGTAATATACAATGGCATTCTACTTCTAGACCTGAGATTCTCATGAGGTGTTTAATGTGTTGATACTATGTATCTTTATGTCTAATCACTTGTAGTGGATTTTATCTCTAATTACTCATAATTCATACTATTATGCTTTGAATTCCTTTAGGGGTGAAATAACTATGTTTTTCTTATATTGTGTGTGTGAATTATCTTGATTAAAGACCTCTATCTACCTCAGCTTCCATGTGAAGAAAGACTGTATTAAGAGTACTGATGTTGACTCCATAGCCCAATGGTAGCAAGCCTTCATTTTTCAACCCGCAATCATACAAAAACCAAGTTACAATTCATAGAGTTAGCCATCTAGTATTATCCTTATTCAAAATCATAAACCCACTTTGAGAGAGCCCTCTCAAACTAAAGAGGCTAATCTTCAGTTAGAAGTGGTTTGAAAGAGTTACATTGATTTGATTGATGAGAAGCCAATCAAGATCAATTTGGTGATAACATAATACTTCATTTGAAAACCAAGCACATCCCAATAAAGTACCACTTCCTCATAGAACAAGTAGCAGAGAAAATAGTAAAAATGGAATATGTACCAACAAAGGAACAAACAGCAGACATATTCACAAAAACTCTTGCTAGAGAACCATTCGAATATATAAGAGAAAAACTAGGGGTAGTGTCTACAGATGATACTCTTTGATATGATCAGGAAAAAAAAAAAAAACAGCACCAGCAAATGTTGCTATATCAAGAACAGAAACAGTGCAGTTGACCAGTCATTTTTAGACAAGAAGCATCATTCTTGGGGGAGAGGAACCCATAAAGGTTGTCACAGAAGAGCTAGAGCAATGGAGTAGTGGTATGGTATAGGTCCTCAGGATTAGAGTATTATGGCATAACTACATCAAGTAATTATATCTTCAGAATTCTAGCACATTTCTGCACTATGCATGCAAATTCAATGATTTTCAAAGTGTTCTCCCAACAACTCTTATACACCAGTTTGGAGCAGCAAGGTATACAGAAAAAATGTAGTCCTTTGCCATTGATGTCAAATGGAGAGGAAAATCAAGTGGAGGAATAAAGTCACTTCTCATAATGAAAAGGGGAGGAAGTGTTTCCATCAATGTCAAAAGGGGATACTATTGGAAATATTGCCATTGATGGCAAAGGAGTAGATCAAACAGTGATGCAGTGAGAATGAAAAAATGAGGCAAGGAGAAGCAATGTGTAGAAATGTGCAGCAAAGAGGCAAAGGAGCAAGGAAAAGGGGCATCATTAGAAGTATAACCTAAAGTAGAGAGAAGAAGTAAAGAGGCATGGAGAAGCTTTAGCGTTATTACTTAAGGCATAGGAGCAGAAAAAGAGCAAAGGCACTCAAGGAGAAAGCACAGAAAAGGCAGCAAGTTTGGGTTGAGTTGTGAACGTGCTGGCCAGATTCATGAACGTGTTGGGCCAGAGTCATACACGAGCAGGTTGAGCCATGTTATTTTAAGTTCAGAAAAGGTCAAAGAGTCAAACCCGAACCCTTTATTGCATAGCGCAAATCGCTATCGACGAGTTTTATAATTATATGTAAAAAATTCGCAAGTTAATTAAGATGCGATGTGAAGTATATCACACATCGCATGTGATAAGGTTTAGTAGTGATCGCAAGAATTGAAATTTGTAAAGTTGCGAAGTTATGGGGATGTAAGTTAATGAAGTTGGGAATCCATAAAACATAGAAAATGTGGAATAGGAAGTGTGGACGATGATGTGGCAAGATGACGTGGCAGTGACATGGATATGACGTGGCAGTGATGTGGAAATTATGACGCAATGACGTGGCAAGGTGTGATGTGCGATAAGGAGTTCACTGCAATTTTCGAAATCACAAAATCACAAGTATTGTGAAATCTATAAATTGGTAAAGTTCACAGTGTGATTTGTGAAGAGGACGTGATGCGGTTCAGAGGTAAATATTAATATATTTTAGGTCCAAGCTTTAATGTGTTTGTGTTGGTTTTGTGAAGAAAACGATGGAAGTGGATGTCGACTCGGGCAACAAAAGAAAAGGCTGAACGCGAGAGAAAAGACTCAAGTTAAAAGGAAAGGTTAAACGCAAGAGGAAAGCCTCTAGGCAAGTGATGTGTTTGTGTTGGTTTTGTGAAGAAAACGATGGAAGTGGATGTCGACTCGGGCAACAAAAGAAAAGGCTGAACGCGAGAGAAAAGACTTAAGTTAAAAGGAAAGGTTAAAAACAAGAGGAAAGCCTCTAGGAAAGTGACCCAACACTTGTGTAGAGGTGTTATGCAGCTGTGGCCGTTTGATAACAAATTCTGAACGTGGGTAGAAGGAGACTCGGGTAAGTAACCCGATACAGAGCAAAGGAGAGAGGAGAGCATAGAACGTTGCGGGTAAGATATTCAATAGGAGAGGTGGTGTAAAACATAAAGGCATGGGTCAAGTCAGGCTAAGACAGTAATGTTGAAGCTCAGTTGGAAATATTATAGCAGGCAGAGAAGACAAAATGATCAGAAAAAAAAGAAGCTAAAAGGGTTGAATTGAAATATTGTTGTAACTTTAATTGTAAATTCATTAATTATTTTATATTGTTTGTGATGCAAAGGCAAGTCTCCAAGGCAAATAAAAACTCCAATTTAATATTGAAACAAGTGTATATAATGTTGTAACATCCTTAATATGATGAGTGAGGAAATGAGTGGGTGGAGGGCAAAGAGTCATGCCTGTTCACTTCATATTCCCATATAGAATGCCAACAGCCATGAAGTTATCTCTATAAGTGATGTTATTGTGATGTGCATGGAGAGGTTAGAGAGTGGAAGAATGAGAGAGAAAAGATAGAGGTGTTGTGCAAATCTAGAGATGATATGAAGCAGATTTGAAGGCTGGAAGGGCAACAATGAAGAAGGAGAAAAACAAAGTTGATATCCAAGTAAATCGACATATGATTTTATTGTAGTGTGAGGGAGTTGATGCTTCCATATCAAGTTGTAGCTTGATAGATGTCAATTTGTAGTTGGTTGAGGTAGGAGCCTCCTGTGGGTTGTAGCCTGCATAAAATAGATGGGAGTTGGAGATTCCTTGCAAGTTTTAGCTTGCAGAATTTGAGGTAGTAGCCTCCTGTAGGTTGGAGCATGCAGAAAGTCAATGTTGAGAGGGAGTTGGAGCTTGCCTTTGCATTACAACAATAAGAAGATGTGGTTTTCTCCCTTATGTATTTCCACGTATATCTGTTGTCTATTTTCATGATGATTATGTGTTGATGTATTGTATTTAATCTGCTTAACTCTTGATGCTCACATATTAAGATTATTGTTTAATTATATATTAAGTTGCTTATGAAATGGAGGTGTAAATAAGTTTAAAGAAAAATGTTAAAATTCCATGAATGTATTAAACTGATTCACCCCTCCCCCTCTCAGTTTAACAAAGGTTTCATCACCACCTATTCCTTTTGAACCCCCACATCAGTTCTTTCAATTGTTCATTTTCAACACAACTTACTATTTTTAGCATTTTTTCAGGTCCTGAACTTCCAGAGTCATTTTGAGGACATAAATGACAATTTTTGGGGAAACCGGGAGAAACATGGGTCTATTGACCGATGTTGCTCACTCAAAAGTTGTAGTCCTCGGATAGATATTTCTAACAAGGTATTGAGCGTATCAAATGGAGATCGTATGCCAAAGTTAGGTCCTCGGGAAGTTGAAACACCAATTTACCCAAACGACACCCACATTTTTGGCGCTTCATCTCCTGGGGTTAGATTTTTGGATATTTAGGGTTTTCCATTATTTCTCAACAATAAATAGGCCTTCGCGCCTCATTGTAACACAGTTCAGGGGCTTGTAGCCGTCACATCGCTTCTCAGAGGTACGCTACCAGTGCCCTAGCTCATTTATATCCATCATGTTTGTATTGTAACACAGTGGAGAGGCCTGTAGCCGTCAAATCTCTTCTCATAGAAATTATATGAGTACCCTCACTTGTTCATTTCTATTATGTCTCATTATAACATAGTTCATAGGTCTGTAGCTGCCACATCTCTTCTCAAGGATAAGCCTACCAGTGCCCTAGCTATTTATTTCTATTATGTCTGTAAGCATATTTCAGTAATTTTCTTTTAATAAAAGGAAGAATTATTTCCATTGCATCTATGTGTTTATGGTTATATGTGTATTCTATTATGTTCCTTCATAAATCCAGATCAGTGGTATCAAAGTGGTCTGCTCTTTCTCTATTTTTCTTTGCATGTCCCCAACGCGGTCAGGGTATAAAGAGTTCGGGCTCGATCTGGTTGAACCGTTGCAATATCAACCTCAAAAACCCTGACGACCTCCCATGGCGTAAGGAAAGAAAGACGAGGGAGCAGGAGATCCTATTAAAACATTGCTCGAGGAGGTCCTAGAGAAATATAGGAAGGTGATGATGGAGAACTTTGCCTAGATCCTTCAACGGTTGCCCACTGGCGACACATCTACATCCAGCACATCCGCCAACAGGTCTACGAGATCCTGGACAAATCCAATAGAAATTTCAATAGAATTTTCCTCTCATGGAGGAACTTAACACAATGGGGACCATTGCTTCCAAAGTGGGGAGGAATGATCCAAGTGGACATCGGTGACCACCCACCTATTCCATTTGGACCCGCACCATCAATTCTTGCAGTTTTTCACTTTCAACACAACTTACAATTTTTAGCAGGTTTTAGGGTCTTGCACTCTAGGAGCCGTTTCGGGGCCCTAATGATCCATGTGGATATTGGTGGCCACCCACCTATTCCATTTAAACCCCCACCATTGGTTCTTTCAATTGTTCAGTTTTAGCACAACTTACTATTTTTAGTATTTTTTCAGGTCATGAACTTCTAGAGTCGTTTTGAGGCCCTAAACGATGTTTTTTGGGGAAACTGGGAGAAAAATTGGTTTATAGACCACCGATGTTACTCAATCAAAAGTTGTTGTCCTGAGATAGATCTTTCTAACAAGGTATTGATCATGTCAAACGGATATCGTATGCCAAAGTTATGTCCTAGGGAAGTTGAAACACCAATTTACCCAAACGAGACCCACAATTTTGGCGCTTCATCTCCTAGGGTTAGGTTTTTTGATGTTTAGGGTTTTAAATTATTTCTCAACAATAAATAGCCCTTTGAGCCTCATTGTAACATAGTTCAAGGGCTTTTAGCCGTCACATCTCTTCTCAGAGATATGCTACCAGTGCCCTAGCTCATTTATTTCCATCATGTCTGTATTGTAACACGGTGGAGGGGCCTATAGCCATCACATCTCTTCTCAGAGATACGCTATGAGTTCCCTCACTCAATCATTTCTATTATGTCTTATTGTAACACAGTTTAGAGGCCTATAGCCACCACATCTCTTCTCAGGGATAACCCTACCAATGCCCTAGTTGTTTATTTCTATTATGTCTGTAAGCATATTTCAGTCATTTGATTTTAATAAAAGGAAGCATTACTTCCACTGAATCTCTGTTTTTATGGTTATATGTGTATTTTGTTACGTTCCTACATAAATCCAAATCAAAATTTTATGTGCATGGTTTGGTGGCATTTATCTTAAGATTAGGTCAAATTATATCTTTGTTGTTGCAGGATGGCCAAGTCCTAGTTGGGAGTAGATGGAGGTTGTTTTCACCTTGTATCAAACCTATAATAATGGGTCAAGTTACCTTAGGGGAAAACATAGAGATAAGTGCTTGAAGAAAATGAAGAACAAAGATATTTGAGGATTGTTAGGTTATAGGTTTTAGGGATTGTGGTGGAGGTTTAACATGGATTTAAAGGGTTGTTTGGCTTCGTTTGAGTAGTCCTACAGTTGCTACAGGAAGTCCTAACCAGAGCCAAAAATTTAGAGCTAAAGTGTGCACAGGGTCAATTTCTTAAGGGCATATGCTAATATCCTTCAAATATTATGTATAGGAATTGGAGGACTATTAGAATATGCTTGTAGGCCCTAGTAAAATGGACAAACGGAATATTTGTCACTATATGTGGGAAGACTTGTGGATCCATAAGGGTTAACTTTTGAAGGAGCTAGAGGGTATTCAAGAGGGTTATTTATCAATCCCTAGTTCATTGATTTTCATAGAGTTCATCTCCAGTGTTAAGAAGGAAACCTCCAATCCCTATGTTTCGTCTTCCTTAGAGTAGAAGAGAGGAAAAATATTTAACAATTTATTGTTGTTATATGAGAAGAAGTTTTGGCTCACTAAAATTATGGAATATTTGATGGCATGCTGGATTCAACCATGATACTTTGTAATGATCAAGGATGATTGTTGAGAACCTGGTTTTCATGGAATATTCTATAACATAGTGTTGATAGGAACGAAGAATCTACAATATATCTCCATGGATGAACATGTAGCTTATGTAAGGGAAGTATGAGTACTTCCGACACAATATTGGGTTTGTAGTTATATCTTCCCTAGTTAAGAGGGAGTGAGTATCTCCTTGCTGGTTGATAGAGGGTGATGGTGGACACCTTTTCTCCATGTGTCATGTATTATGGCTCAGACTAACTATTGTAAGTCTAGTGCATGAAAACAGGTAGGGAGAATGGTGGATTGGATATGCATATTGGACAAACATTCTTGAGTCACATACTATGATGGATTAGGATTAACACTCTAATTCAAGAACATGGAATTGGATAAAGAATGGTCTAGCGGATAGACATTTCCCTGAAGGGAATGGTCCAGTGTGTTAGCCATCAGTATTTTCTACATGTTAGTGATGACTATATCTATAGCTGAGTTTTCTAGAAGCTGATTTCCTTATGTCAATTTGTCATCTAGAAAACCCTCATAAAACTTTTTTCGCCCTTCTACTTTTCAGTCTGCCCATGTCAAAGTCAAAACTCATTATCACTATCCTATCTAGCTTCAACCCTACTGGTTTTCCCACCATCTTTAAAAGGAAAATCCAAGTCTGTTTCAAAAGTCTCCCCTATGTTAAGAAGTGGCGCTTTAAGGCATTTTACCCTTGGCAACCATCAAAAGGCCAAAAAACCTCCCTCTGCTACAGACCAATCATGACTGACCTCTCACTCTGCAAATAAAATTGATAACAGCTCTAAGTCGCGCCACTTATACCCCTAGGTCTCAGCACTGCATAAACCCCAGTCTCAAGCTGATTATTAAGTTTTTTACAGTGTTCTATGGATTCTACAAAGACAGGAAATATAACTTCATCTCAGGAGGAAATGCTTGAATTTACAGTTAGAAGAACAACTGCTTCTAAATGTAACATGAGCTTGAAATATATCTGCAAAACAGAGAATCACTCATCAAGACCTTGCATTTTCCTTCCAGCATGAAAAATCACAGTAAGAGAAAAACACCACTGTCACAGCAAACTGGTAATTTATCATGGCCAAGAACCTCCTTCATTTACAAGCAGAGGGTTAGGGTGCCTCCTTCATCTACAAGTAGAGGGCGCTGGCCAGTATTGTCTTTAAGGATTGCAAAGGCCCGGGTTTGCTTTTTGCTAAATAGTGAAGCAGAGACTCTAGGTTTTCTGAGTATAAGTGATAATCACAGCAGCGCTACAGTCTGAAGTATGCAAGTTAAAAGGAAAACAGAGTTCAGGTCTTGTAAAGCAAGTCATTGGAAGTTTTCAGATCATGTTCAGGTCTATACTTTAGAGAAGCATATCATTGGTGAAAACAATTCTGATCATAAGCAGCTTGCTTTTCCACAATACTAAATTGAAGAGATGCTGACAAATCATGTCATTACATAGGCAGAAGAAAAGGTGTTTGATTTTTCAAAGGGTGCTAATCTCCATAGTCACAGAGACTATCTTTCAAAAAATTTGTCATAAGATAACCAAAGCAAATGATGACATTTCAGTTCCCCTCAGAGCAGTGCAGTGAGACAGTGACACCTTGACTAGGGTTTTTTCTGAAGCACAGTAGTGATCACAGGCAGAGGTAAAAGTATTAATGTTGTCAAGTTTGCTTGCTTACCATCATATCCAAGAAAAACCCTTGTCAGGCAGGCTTATCAAGAAATCTTTAGACACTTTGCCAAGTGAAGGGCCTCCTTCATTTATGAGCAGATGGCCAAGGCATTGAATGTTGTTGAAGACTGATTGGTCAAAAGATGCAGTGGAATGAGACAAAGAAAGAAAGCAAAAGTCTTTACACAGGTGAAAGATGGTGTTTATGTTTCAAAATGTATTAGTTTTCCTACTCATAGGGAAATGTCTTTCAAGCTATACTTCATAGTGGACAGGAGACAATTTGAATATGCAGGCCATTGATACAAAAAAGGGGCAGTTTCCTTAGGAGAAGAGGCCACACAGTCACCTCACTGTCACATGCCAAGAAGTCTAAAAGAGCTCCTTTTAAGTAAATAGAGAAATATAGTATGAATGGATGCAACCAAAAGATGGCACTTACAATCCAAAGAGAAGCTTATAAATCACCTGGAAGCAGAAATTATCAAACAAGTTGGAAGAAGACAGACCACCTCCTTTTAAAATGACAAAATAGCTTTCAAAGCTCTTCAACAGATCTTGAGTGATTTTTTCTTTAAAATATCACCAAGAAGGTAAAACAGTGGACAGAGTTGAGCTTTGGAATGGTTCTATTACAAAAGGGTCAATGCACTGGTCAAAGCAAATGATAACTGTGTTTCAAAGGGACCTATTCCTCCTGGTCCATAGTTTTCCCCTTTCAGACATACATCACAAATGATGGGAGGCAATTCGAGTTTTGTTCCCAAAAGGACATTATAAATAAGTATACCAGTTTATGAATAGACAAAGAAGTGGTTTTGATAGATTGTCAGTGTTTTGAGAGTTTAAAACAAACACATCCTTTTATTATTAAAAAAGACAGAGATATTGTATGATATATTCTGAGCAGGGAAGTTTTTGAAAAAGGAGGCGCCTTTCTCAAATCAGAGGGCCATGATCGAGTCCAAATAGGGTCAGCAAACTTGGCATCTACAGTGGGAAAAGGGTTGAAAAGGCAAGTAAAGACCAAAGCTGTGTGCCAAATCAAATTTTAAAGTGACGGTCAAAAGGTTCATTTCATGTTTCAAATAATAAACCAACCGTTGGGGTTTTGTTTATTTCGAAAAGACAAATCAATTTAACCCGCTCCATTGTTTGAAAACTCCAAATAAAGGTGTCAAATGAAGCCCTTGCTGCCATTGAAACCCAAACAAAGAAGCCCGGATCAGTTTTGAAACAATTTGCAGCAGATTTCACCGCGCGACGCGCCTGGCAAACTGCGCGACGCGCCTGGCGGAATTTTTGAACGGGCGGTCAGCATACGCGCGACGCGCCTGTACACAGCGCCTGACCCCCGACCCGACAGGCCACCTAAGTGGTTGTTTGCACGCCGTTCTTTCCCTGAAGAGTGTCGCGCATGCTTGAGGACCTCCAGAGCTATCTCCGGCTCTCCACAAGGATTCCTATCGAATTTGAAGGTATTTTACATACCATTCCCCTCGGTTTCAAAAGTGATGAAGTGACATGAAGGTTTAAATCAAACTGTGGTGTGAGGGTAAGGGTTGGAACAAATTTTCAAGTTTAACCTAATGAAGCTGTGCTGAATGATAGATACACTACTAAGAGTGCCTATAGAGAGAACCATGTGTCAAACTTCTCCAAATTCCTCATACCATAGCACACAGAACTTCCAAACCTTGTCACCATAGCTGAAAAAACAATGTTTTTGCTGTGTGAGGTCTCGAAGTGTAAAAACTGAGATAAGATGTTGAATGTGTTATTTTAAGGCTCCCACGGGAAAGAAACTGTGATTAAGTTAGAAAATTTGTGTTATCACCTTGTGATTACTCAAGAGCAAGGGTGTGTTGTTTCTTCAAAAACACCAAAGGAAAAAGTTACCCTACTCAACCACCGAAAGGACAGTTGTTCACTGTATACTCTGTGACTGTTTTTTCTATTCTTAAAAACCTCACTGCCAAGTGGATTTTCAGAAGTCATAAAGGCATTCTTCCAAAGATGACTGATATTCCATATTGAAAAAGGCCTTGATTATTTTGAAAAAGGGAAACTCTTACAGCCTCTGCTTAAGCTTTTGGAGCTTTCCTAAAAATCTGTTACCTCTGTTCTAACTGTGAATTTGCCTGTATGCTCACACCGGGTTGACTTTATGAGCCTGTTTCTGTTTAATGGAGTGACATACATATAAAGAACAGTGAAGTTTAGTAGGAGAAAGGGTTCTTGATCAAGCAGAAATTTATAAGTTGAAAGACCACAGGGTAAGGTTGCTCCTGCTCCTCATACAAAGACAGTTTTCAATGTGCAGCTGCTTGATTGACTTTGGGTTTTTCATGCTTGTTTGATAAGCGGATGTCAGGTAGAAAAAAGGATTTTTCTACAAAGGCTAGGGTTACATTTATAAGGGGCCCTTGATTGTTTTGAAAAAAGAAAACTCACATAGCTTCTGCCTAAAAAACTCTTGGAGTCTTTCAAACTCTGTCATCTTTGCTCAGGACTGTGACCGTGACTGTTTAATTGCATTAAGGGTTGTTTTCACATATGCAAGTTGGTTGAATGTTGGCACACTTAGACAAGGCAGGTTTTGGAATAATTGGAAAGTACCCTATTGATCCAAGATACAAAGATGTGTTTTTAACTTCCAAAGATCACCAAGTAGGGAAACTTTGACACTGTATACATCCTGCCTCATATAGTCTGTCCTTCATTCCACTATATTATATCATATTGAAAAGTTGTTGACTGAGATATTTTCAAGGTGGAAGGCCAATTTCTGAAAGAAAATGTTTTTAATGATTGGGAATTTTATCTTGGAGACACAGATGTAGGTGTGATTGATTGACCTCTAACAAATTCACAAGAAAAAGTGATTTCTTAACACTGTGCACAGGAAAATTACCCAGCAGTCTGTCTCCTCTTTACTATATGGTATCCTATTGAGAAATCTGCCTGGCTGAGGTACATTCAAAGTAGAAGGCTACTTTTAAAGAGAGCAGAGGTTGTGTATTATAAGAAACTTGTTGCAAAATATCCAAATCACATTGTTTTTCTGTCGAAGCAGTAAATTGACACAGTTTGACTCCAACAGGGTAGTTTACACACAGTGAGGCAGTTTGTTTTCTTCCAAAGCATATTTAGGTCAAAATGCCTCCAAGGCAAGACAGCAGGAGCGGTCCGCATAAAAGATATGAGCCAATCTCTACAGAAGAGGTTAATGCTCATCCATCTGTCCTTTTCAACTTCCATGAAGTAGGTTGCCTAGAGTTTTGCCAGAAAATACAAGAAGTCAAGAGTTTTTTGCCATTAACACACTTATGCACCCTGAGATTCAAAGAAAAACATTTCCAAGTGGTAGGTCTTGATTTCAAGATTTCTCCAAGATATGTGTCCAAGGCCACCAAGATTCCATATCATGGCGAAAAATGGTTCAAACAGGCTCATCTTGACTTAGAAGATTACAAACCTTTCATCAAGCCTGAGCATAGAGATGCTCTCACTGCTATTTTCCCTTTTTCATATCTCCTTGACAGCTATGCTCCTCTTATGAAAGTCATAATGAAATATTTCACTTGTGAAGGGAGGTTTGATCGAATTTATGCCTACCATGTCCGATTATTGATGCATTTTACTAGAAGCAGGCAACTAAACCTCCCTTACTTTTTGTTCAAGAGCATAGAGAAAATGGCATCTACTGTCCAGAAGAAGGCCCCACCTCTGCAAATCCCTTCCCTTTTTCATCATTCTTTGATCAATATTATCTTCCTATACCAGCTAGAGAAGAAAGAGGTTCCATGGGATGTATTCATCAGCCATCCAGATTTCTCTACTGTTCCTCCTGTCCATGTGTCTCCCACTCAGCCTATCCATCGCCCGGTACCTTTTTCCAACAGGCCTACTCCTAGAAGGCTCAGAATGACTGCAGGACAGCCAAGTCAATAGGAAGGAGGAGAGGGGAGTGAACAGCAGCAAGAGGAAGGGAGTGAACAGCAGCAAGAGGAAAGGAGTGAACAGCAGCAAGAGGAAAGAGATGAACAGCAGCATGTACAAGAGGAAGAACAGTAGGTTGGGTGGGAAATTGAGCCACATCTTGAGCCACAAAGAGAGCAGGAAATCCAAGCACAGCAGCAGCTTGATTTTGGCGAAGGAGGGCAGCAGTTTGAAACACCAAATGAACAAGGCATTGATGCAAAACAGCAAGTTAAGGTTAGCGAACAGGAGCAGCAAGGTGAACAGCAAGAAGAAAACATCCAGCAGCCTCAAGGAGAACAGAAATTTCAAGAAGATGTCAAGGGTAAATTAATCTTGTCTCCTCCTCCCAAAAGAACAAAACCTAGCACAGCAAGCAAAAGAGGGTCTAAGGCTGCCACTCTAATAGTGATAAAGGTTGTTCCTAGCAAAAGGAAATCGCCCAAAAGGACACCTACTAGCATGCCAAGGAGGAAAAGTGCGAGATTGGCCTTCAAAGGGAAAAGCAAAGTTGGAGAAGGTAAAAAACCTGAAGGAACATTGGATGTTATCCCGATCCATGGCGATGACAGCGACAATGAAGTTAGCATTCTTGAAAACCTCCTAATCCATAGAGAGGGGCAAATTGAGGCATTAGAGAAGAATTTTCATCGGGCAATGACCTTCAATCACTTCTTGGAGATCAAAAATAAACAAATGAGTGTACATATGGCTGTTCATGAAGCGCGGGCTATCAGATACAAAAATTAGGCTGCCAAGGCACAAGCCAAATTAGAGGAACTCAGTGGTGATTTTGATGAGGAAGAAGAGGGGGACCAGCCTAGGCGGAAGAGGCCTAGAACCATAGGGCTCAAAAGAGCCTTAGAAAGGCAAAAAGAGGCAGAACAGGATCATCTTCAAGCTTTTCCTCTCACTACACTCCTTGAGCGGGAAATTGAAGAAAACAAAGAGGCATGGCTTGAAAGAGCCAACAAACACTTGGAGATGAAACTTGAAAGAGAAAACAGAGATCTAGAGTTGCAGAGGAAGAGGACACATCACTTTTAAAAGTTGAATCAGTTTGCCCGGCGCAAACTAAAGGCAGCCCAAGAGAAATTGAAGAAGGCAAAGGGGAAGCGCCCGGCACGGAAAGAGGAGAAAGGCATATCACCACTTGATATTTTGGCCTCAGCTTCGGAGCTTGTTACTAGGGACCCTTGAGGGTCATGCATGCCAATTTTGGTCCCATTTCGGCAACTTTTTGTTTTTTGGCATTTTTTGGGTTTTTGGTCGAAAACTCATAAATTCTCCATTTCAGTTGGAGGATTTTTCAAGGGAGAAGGATGATACCAATTGATTCCATAATTCTATGAGCAGGTCCCCTGCGATTTTCATAGCATTTGGAGATCATTCGCCCCCTCAAATTGGCGAAAAATGCTCACTTTTTGCACATTCTGCCCGCCATATCAGCAGTCTGCTATTTCCTGGTTTTTTACACACAGGTACAGATTTGAAGGACTTCTAGCATCAGATTGAGGTGATTTCAGTTGTTCCAGAAAGTAGACACAGAGAGATTTCCAACGGGCCATCATGAGCCTCATTTCGACACCGGGAAGGCTGCCAAATGTTTCTGGCAAGTTAGGGGTCCTTTTTCTGATGAAAATTTCAAGTATTTTTGTAATTTTTGAACTTCAAAAATCTACCTTTTCCAAATGTGCGTTTAGCTATTTTTGCACTTGGAAAATGATGCAAAGTCAATATAATTTCCGTTTTTAGCATCTTTTTAGATATTTTATGGGATATTTTGTGCCTTGGGCTTTGCAAAGCCTCAAGGACAAGTTTAGATATTTTGATTAGGCCAATGGGATAGCTAGTTGCACCATGAGGTTTTCCTTCCTCAAGCCTATTTATTCCATGGGTTTCATTGTAAACAGAGGCTGAACTTGAGAGAAGAAGAAATACGTTGGACATATGAGCTTTGAAGAACATACTTGTGTTATGATTTTGGACTGCCTCTTGGATGCTTTTGAATGATGTTGAAGGATTGTTGATGGATTCCATGACATGGTAGAATGGTATAGCGTTTCTTTTTATGTTTTGTCTTCCAGTTTTCATTCATGATACATATTTCTTGCTTGCTATAGATCAGTGAAGAATAATTTTGAGATATGCCCATGGAGGCACCTCAAAATTCCTGAATCTTCATAGCTTTTATGTTTTTCTTCTTCCTTAGCTGCACTAAAGAATTCTTAACTGCTCTTTGGTAAATTAAGGATATTGTGACTAGTTTCATTCATAAGTTCTATGTATTTTGAGTAGGATGTATGGTGTGCCCTGCTTACCTATGGCTGTCCATAGTTCTATCCATGAAACTACCTCTTTGACTGATTAGTTTATCATCTTGTTGAACCAAAGAGGCCTAGTTCCGATCTAGCCCTTTGTCTAAAACTATGAAACCCTACTTGTTAAAGTGCCCAATAACTTAAAGACTGTGTTTAGGCATTCCGACATAGTTTTGTGAGTTGTTAGTCCGTCTTATATGTTTTCCCCAAAGTCTGATAGCCATTTCCCAAAGTTAGAGGGTCTTATACTTCTATGCATGGCTTAAATGTTTTATTTCTATGTATTATTTAGCTTGTAGTTACATTTGCATGATTAATGGCCTGCCATAACATGTTTATGTTTGCTATCAAACTAGTTATGCTTGAAATCCTTCGTCTTTCACAAACTTGATGTCCATTTACTCCATTTTTCCCAAAGATCCTTTCTACCTTGAATCAAATCGGCCCTACAGCAGCCTTGAATCATCACCCGATAGCTTCCTTGACCTTTTTGACCCCATAGCCCAGTTGATCTGACTTCTTGTTATCTGTTTTATATCTTTGATCAGTTTCATCCCTCACAACTTAAAAAACCAAAAATCCAAAAAACCTACTTCATAACTAGCCTAATATCATAGCACCATAAGCAAACACACCGATATCTTTTACATATAATAGAGAGAGCCCTCTCTGAGTCCAGGAAGGCTAGGTCCTCGGGCTCCAAAGCTTGGTTTGATGTTACATCGTCATTTGGCTTACCAATCGGCCAAATCACGGCACCCTAACACAGTGTAGGACATACTCTGGTGATCCTAGGTGGAGTATTTTCCTCAGAGAGGTGATGTGGTGTCCTATGGAATGCCTCCCAACATTGTGCTCTGATCCAATGGAGATAAAGTATTCATATCAAGGCCTTGGTTGTTTTAGAATGTTGTTTATGATGATTATATCATCATTGATGCTTATCTATTAGTATCCTTTCTTATATGAATATTTCACCTTGAGAATATCTTGTTGATCCATTATGAATACCTCCCTAGTTAAGAGGGAGTGTTGAAGTTGTAACTAGTGTTTTTCTTCAAATGTAATGTAAACCTATCATTGGTGTATTTATTATATTCATTATTATATTTATTTTTGGTCAAATAATGTTATTCATGCTTATAGATTCAAAAATAATTTATTATTCCCATTTGAACATTTGTAAGAAAAAGGAATTTGAATTTTTTTTTGAGTCAAAGTCCACCAAATGAGCAAGTTAGCCCTCCTTGGAACAAGTATTCCTTGGCCTCCAAGAGACACCTATTCAACCTCCTAACAGCTATATAAAAAGGGAAATTTGACCTATTTTGGAGCACATTCAAGTACAATTCAAGAAGCAATTTTATGAATCAGTGAAGGAAAAATAAACCGAATTAAAGGAAAGAAGAGGAAGGAAGAATATAACATGTGAATAATGAACAAGATTTTTTTTTTTTTGATATTATAGGCCCGAAATTTCATGGGGACAATTTTCAGGGGACAAATTTCAAGAGGTTGACTAGTTTGACCTATGTTGACTTTGACTTTGGAGGGGACTTGGAGGAGGGTTGGACTTGGAGTTTTGGTGGCAGTTATAGTCTTGGTCTTAGTCTTGGATATATAATTTTGATTTAATTCTATAAGATAATTATTTCTGGGGTTTCACCCTTGTGGGGTTTTTCCTTGGCTTGGAGCCTAATTTTTGGTGTCTCTTGTCTCTTTGTGATCTTTATGTTTCGAACATTTGTATACTTGCTTAAGTAAGAGAAAACAACAAGTAATAAGAAAATAAAATAACATTCACAAGTATATATCATGAAATATAAATCAAGATTAAACTATGTGCACTTGATTTCTCAACAAATAGTTCGGTCAACTTTAATCTGCTAGGGCTAAATTCTGGCCTTCTTTTTCATCCATAAAACCTTGGTATAGTACCTAGTGATATGTCCAAAAACTTTATCTATCTTCTACACATGTGAGATCAAAAAAAAAGGAGAGATAATCCACACATGTGAGGTCAAACAGAGACAGATACTATGTTTGGATTGTTTGATCAACTTTGTCCTTTTTGTCTTGTGTCTCCTTTGGATAGATGAGCAAAAGATATTATGCCTTGTGTGAGATCCGAATTGTGTCCAGAGGAGGATAAAACGTGCCTTATTTATAGTCTTCTAGGATTTCAAATGGGTGCCTCCACAAGCTAGCCTAACTTGAACACTTGGAGGGCTTACATGATCTTCTTGGAGCCAAAAATTCAAAATTTGAAATTCCCTCTTTTGAAACTAACATGAAAAACATATTTGTATTTATTATTACATATGTTTTGGAGGTATAAATCATTAATTATGAATATCGAATATATATACAAAATTCAATAGTACTCGATGCTTGACCATCTGTGGGTGTTTTTACATGAACAACTCATCTTCCAGTGCTACTTCTTCCACGTGTAGGTTCTTCCATTTGATGTACCCAATAATTTTTCAATTTCTTGACTACTTAGTCCTTGTTTCCAAGAGTATTTCTGGTTTTAATATTATTTTCCCTTCTTCATTAATCTTTAGTAGAGTATTTTGGATTGGTATCTTGTCACCAATTACCTTGCTTAAGAAAGAAAAATGGAAGACTAGATATATGCGTGAAGATGGAGGTGACTCCAATTTGCAATCCATACTTCCAATCCTCTGCAAAACCTTACAAGGGCCATAATACCTCAATGATAATCAATTTTCCTTCTTTTTTTGCTTGAGGGACATTTATTTATATGGTTTTAGTCTCACAAATACCCAATCCCCAACTTCAAATTCTCTTTCATTGTGATCTTGATCCGCTTGTTGTTTCATCCCACTTTGTGCCATAACCAAGTTGTCCTTCAATAGTTTTAGAACATCTTGTTGATTTTCTATGTAGCCTTCTGTTGGTTGATCATTCATAATCCCTTTCAAGGGTGATGTGATGTATGGTGGATGATATCCATAAAGTTCCATAAATGGTGAATTTTTTATAAGTTATAGAAGGATGTGTTGTACCACCACTCTTCCAAAGGAAACCATTTGACCAATTATGTATATTTATTAGATACAAAGAAAAACAATTATCCTTTTAAACATTTATTCATAGTTTCAATTTTCCCATCAAATTGAGGATGGTAAGATGAGCTATGAGACATTGAGTACCCAAATAAGAAAATAATTCAATCCAAAAATTTCTAATGAAATTTAAGCCTTTGTCACTTACAATAATATTTGGTATTCCATGTATCTTATCTTTTGAATTGTTTCCATGAATGTTTCTACCACCGTACTTGATTTAAAAGGATGAGAAAGAGATAAAATCATACTTTGTAATTATATATACCACTACCAAAATGACACTCTTTCCTTTAGATTTGGGTAAACCTATAATAAAATCCATTGAAATTGCTTCCCAACTCTAGCTTGGCATGACTAATGGTTGAAGGAGCCCTGCGGTCTTGATTTTATTTACCTTGTTTTGTTGGCATACCATAAATTTCGCTACAAACTTTTGCACATATGATTTAATACCTTCCTCGAAAAAACAATTCTTTATCCTAATGGTGTTTTCAAGAACCTTGAAAGTTCTCTTATAGGAAAAGTAGGGTAATTATGGAAGGACCTTCTGTTTGAGTTGAGAACTATTACATAACTATAAGTGATCTTGATACCATAACAAATCAATTTTCCACATAAATTTTCCTATTGCATTAGGGTCCTCCTATAGTTTTTGAATGATCTTTCATATCTTCTCATATTTCTCCCATTCTATCATTTCTTATTCCACCTATCTAGTGTTAGGTAAATTGACTCGGGGTTAGAGTCAAGGTTGACTAGTTTAAACAATTAGTAGTTTTGGGGCACATGGTACTGTGCACCCATGGTTTTCGGCTCATGGTATTGCATATAATGGAGCCTATAAAAGGCTGAGAAGACTTCATTGTAAGATAGGCCTGCAGGTGAGAGGTGAAGGCTCACTTGGCCGGATTGGCTAGGGTTTTGGTCAATGCTTAATGAAATTTCATTGGTTGGGTTGTGCCCCGAAGTGTGGGGTTTTTCCCAGTTAAACATCTGTGTTTATGTTTATGATTTGTTGCTTGTTATGTTTAATTATTCCTCTCAGTAATTAGTTAATATTCTCTAGTAAATGTTTCTTCATTTGGTATCAAAGCCCTATTTGGCTTCAGAGGGATGCCTCTATTGTCAAGGGTTTATTTGACTCAATGGATCAAAGGGCTTGACGATTTCTATGCCATGAGAATGCATGGAGAATTTGGCTTGACGATGAAGCAAAGAACTGTCTTAAAAGTGGAGGTAATATTTATGGTTTTGAAAGCATTACAAGATGGGGAGAAGAGGAAAAGACTTTGCTGAGATATTTCCGATGGGCATCACAAATCAAGGGCATCCACGTCATGAAGGCCAATGGTAAGGTGTGTAAGGATCAGATAGAGACAGACTGTGCGACACGCAAGACTTTTTGTTCTTTGACTAACTGGACCAGCTGCTATCTCTCAAGCCTCAGAAGGTGGTGACATTGAGCCCCCTGCTGGGAAGTGGAGAAAAAAAGACACCCAGAGGCCTCTCGACAATGGACCTGGATGATGTTCATGAGCTCTTAGAGAGCTTATTGCACCGACAACAAAGGTTTTTCGTGGATCTATTGGATTCCATGGAACATAAAGAGGAAATTCGCAAGCGAATGCGAATTCTGCAAACTATCGAAGGGTGGGGAGTTTGGATCCCTGCGTAAACAATGCACAAAGTTCTACTGGATCCAAAGCATTTTCGTGAGCAAGCTATAGAATTTTGACAAGGTCATGGAAATTAAATCTGGGTTGTGAAATACAAGTGGCAGTGCTATAGATGGGTTCGGTGCATGTGGGCCCAATGAAATATAATGAATCATCCACTCTTAATATGGAGGAGGAGAACACACTGAGGACATGAATGAGGCATACATTCATTTTTGTGGAGTCATGGAAGACTACGTAAGCCACTACCCAAGTGGTGGTTGATGCTGCGATTATTACTGCCAATAGTTGTGCATGTTCGAGGATATGACTATGTAGAAGTTGCAATAGTTTTGTATTATGTGATGAAGTCATGGTGTTGGACATAACCAATGCATGAAGGTAGAGCATGTGAAGAATCGTGTCTAGTGTGTAATGGCATACTAAAGCATGATGTTAACAAGAGTATGTTAAATTGATTGAGGATGTACTAAAGTTGCAACAATGAAATATATATATATATATATATATATATTGTAATGGAGTCAAATTTTATTGCATGTAAATGGGTATACTACTGTAAGACCTGGTATGGCATGCGTACCCCTGGCTGATTAATGGTAAAGTCTGGGTTAGACCTAGGTGATAGGGGGGATGTCAAGTTAACAATTACCCTGGGTAAAAACTTCGAGGGGGGTAAGAGCCAAAGTGAGTGGGGCTCACTCATTTGGAAAGGTTGGCTGGATTTAGTCAAGGAACCCCAAGTCAAGTTTAGGGGGGGAATGTTAGGTAAATTGACTCGGGGTTAGAGTCAAGGTTGACCAGTTTAAACAATCAGTAGTTTTGGGGCACATGGTATTGTGCACCCATGGTTTTCGGCTCATGGTATTGCATGTAATGGAGCCTATAAAAGGCTGAGAAGACTTCATTGTAAGATAGGCCTGGAGGTGAGTGATGAAGGCTCACTTGGATGGATTGGCCAGGGTTTTGGCCAATGCTTAATGAAATTTCATTGGTTGGGTTTTGCCTCGGAGTTTGGGGTTTTCCCTAGTTAAACATCCGTGTTTATGTTTATGACTTGTTGTTGGTTATGTTTAATTATTCCTCTCAGTAATTAGTTAATATTCTCTGGTAAATGTTTCTTCAGTTAGATTGTTGAATGGAAATAGAACAAGTAAGCCATTATGTCTCCCTCTTTCCATGAGAGTGCATCTAACATGATATTTTGTTTTCCATTTTTATAGATAATTTGAAATTAATACCCCCAACATCTTTGTGACTCATGTTTTTCTCTTTTGACTATATTCTTTGCTCCAAGAAGTACTTCAAACTATCATAATATATTTTTACCTTAGTGTTTCATACTAGTTATGGACACCATTTCTGAACTACATGTAGTATGGCCAATTTTTTTCATAAATTTGTAGTTTGCTTGACCTGTAGAAAATATCATAAGTGAGAAATATACAAGAGATACCATCGAAAATAATGCAATAAGACCATAACAATGGAAATATTTTATTAAGATATGCAATAATATTGTTCACTTGCGTCTTCGAGGGGGAAAGCTCTAATAGAGCAGAGCTCAATTACACAACATCAAATAAATATTCCCTTACTATCTTCAAAAATATATAGTTTCATGAGACCCAAAACCATTACTACTCGTGGTCCCTTTCCTAATGTGGGTTAACCATTTTATTATTATCTATGGCCTATTATAACTAATTGTGGTCTCTTTTTTGTAATATGGGTCAAAATACTTACAATGCTTATGAGGTTTATTTATAAACCTAACTAATCATGACCCTTATGGGGACCCTTAGACTTATTAAATTAATAAGGGGTTAGGATCATACCCTAACATGCCCACCCCCTTCAGAAACATACTTGTCCTCAAGGCTAGAGCTCCAGAAATTTCTAGAGAATATTTTTCAGTTCCCATGTCACATCTTCTGGTAAGGTATCTTTCCACTAGATTAGGATTTCCTTGATAGTGTTGTTGTGAATATGTCATTGCCTTGAATCTAGGACCCACTCTAGTTGATTCTGAATAAAACCTTCGTCGTCCAATTCATGAAATACAGTATCAACCTTGGAATTCTGCTGCACTATTTTCTTGAGACCGGAGACATGAAATACGGGGTGGATTTTGGAAGTGGTTGGAAAGGCTAGTTTGTATGCGATGGAGCTGATATGTTGAAGCACCTGATAAGGCCCATAAAATTTTGGAAACCCTTTTCTTTGAGATACATCTACTTATAGGGTTGGAGTCAAAGAAACACTAGGTCACCCACTTGAAAATACCTTTATGAGCGATGTTGGTCAACCTCTTGCTTCATCCATTTTTGTGCTTCATGGAGATTATCCTTCGGAAGAGTGAGAGAGTGGAAATAAGATTCTAAAGAAACTTATCAACTGCTTTCACTTTCGAAGATCCTGGAAGATCAAAAGTTGGTGAAGGTGGGAATTTTCCATACAACACCTCATATGGTGTCATCTTGGTTGCTTCAAGATTATTATTATTATACAACCATTCTGTTAAATTTAACCACTATACCCATTGATGTTGTTTGTCTGAAGCAAATCATCACAGATAGGTCTCCAAAAAATAAGTTACTGCTTCGATTTGACCATCTATTTGAAGGTGATATGATGCACTAATTTGGAGTTGCGTACCATGTAGCTTGAAAAAAAATTTCCAAAATTTTCTAGTGAATGTGGGATCACGATCAAACACAATCAAAGTAGGCATGCCATGCAATTTAAAAATTTAATCCATGAATATTTGAGTGATAAAAGATAGAGTGAACGGGTGTGGGAAGGCACAAAAATGGGTGTATTGTTGGGTGTGTGTTATATTATCTCCACGACTAGATTTAAGTTGAATTAGGGGGTAAGAGGGGGGCAAGATACCCCCATTAACTTGCACGGAGCGTAGTAGGGTGGTCACAGGGGGCGTAGCCCCCATGTCAAGGGGTTTGCAGGGGGACGCTAGCCCCCCTGAATGGGGTTCGAGGCAGCACACTGAAAAAAAATTGGACCCTATATTAGGTCGGCAGACCTACCTATGGTTTTTTGCATGGGTGTGCCCATGGTTTTGGGCATGATGGTTTTATGCCCATGGTATTTTGTAGATTTGGTCAAGGGAAATACGGTTATGTTCTAATCCAGGGTTAATGGATTGGGGTTTATGAATGCTTCGGCATGTATATATATGTGTTGTAACATTGAAAGGAATATAATGAAAAATAAAGCTGGTAGTCCCGATTTTGGGATCTAGGGGAAAATATTTGTGTATATATGTTTTATGTTTTATGCTCTTGCTATTGTTTTTTTTTTCTATTTTAAGAGTTATTTTGCAGATAATTTATGTACAAATTTAAAACCTACACGTATTTGGAGATTTAATCCCCTACCACCATGATGACTTACTTGTGGCCTAATTTAGGGAGAACATTAATGACGTCCATGGAGACATCTGTCCATATAGAAGCAGGTAGCAGCAAGGGTTATAAGGTTCCTAGATTCTTCACTATTTCCCCTTTGTTGCACTGAAAAACGTCACATTCAATTGAAAATGTAAGAATAGCCTATTTCATCCCTTCCCAAAAGAAAGAGCGGCATGCACAAGGATAAGTCTTATGAAAGCCTAAATGTCCTATGATGGTTGAGGAGTGAAGTTCCGCTAAGATGTGTGGTTCGAGATTGGATTTAGGGGAGAGAACCACACAATCCTTATATCGAATAATATATTCCTGCCAAGTGTAACTCACTAGTTGGCTATTATCCCCTTGTAACCTCTGGATTAGTTGGAAAAGAGAGGGATGGGAAAACCATTCATTGCATGCCTCCTCAATCCAAGATGGTATGAGCAAGGATAGGGATAACTGGGTGTTTTCCTCCTCAAATTTTCATGACAATGCAATAACCACAAAATTATCTCGGCCCTTCGTATAAACTATCTCATATTTATATCCCAACATTTTTGTAAGCCATTTATTTTGTTGCAGAGAGGATAATCTCTTCTCCAAAAATTACGTCAAACTATGATGGTCAGTGTTACACCATTTATTGGTCATCTAACCTATTTTTATTAGATGGACCCAAGTACACCATGTAAGACCAATTTTACCCTAAGTAAAATTGCATTCACTATGAAAAATAACTTAGTAAACCACGTTTATTAAGTTGTTTATGGTCTAAACAGGAAACCCCATGAGGAAATATTAAATAAATCTACATTTGTTTGATTCTCCTCAAGGAATAATTAATTAAACAAAAATTTAATTAATGTTCTTGGTTATATTTAACTCAAAACAAGGAAATTAATTACATAAATCATTATTTATCTTGTTATTTCCTAAGAATAATTATTTAAACCTTATTTAAATAATATTTTTTGTTGAATATGATTAAATCACCCTTAAATAATTAAATAAATCATTATTTATTTGATTATCACTCAACCACATCCTTAAAATGATAAATAAATCATTTATTTATTTGTTATTTACAAATAAAGGGATTTGACCCAAGTCAAATTCCTTTTCTGTCCAAAAAATATAATAAAATATTCCATAAAAGTTGGGTCTTGATTTGGTTAATAATATTTTAATTATGCACCAATATCTATACTAACTCAATGTTTTGTTATAAATACAGGGGTTTTCCCATTCATTTACCGCCTTTTATTGCCTAAAGATAACTTTGGATCTATACTTTTGATCTGACTATTGATCCATCATCATAGTCATATATTGCTACCATTTTTGTATGGGTTTTCTACACCATCAAGAGAGAGGAATTTTAGATTTGAAGTGCCGAGGACTTATAAGAACCCATCCCATTGAGGAGAACAGGGAACATCCTCTTGTGTTTTCCTCCCAGGTGCCATTAATACAAAATTCATTCAACATATTCTTGTCTTGTCTATTGGATGCATAGAGTAAATCTTGTTTTTTCTACTGCTGAATGTTTTCTAATGCATAGATCTAGATTTTTGCAGCATTTATCTTGATCACCTAACTGCAAATATGAGGATATTGGTAGCCATATTTTTTGTTAGGGTTGTTTATTATGCACAACTAAAGTGGTATTTTTTCGTACGTTTGGAATTAAGATTCATACTAACAACTGGCGACTCCACTGGGGATTACGATTACGACCGCTGTCATTTTTCTGATCCTTGCATATCCAACTTCTTCAAACCCTAGGATTTCTCTTCAGCCCCTTGTTTTTTCTTTTCTTGATGTTTTTTTTAACCTATAATACCCTAAAACGATAAAAATTCTAACTTCCATGTGTTTTCGGACCTATTGCGCAGGTGACAGACATTAGCCATAGCTGAGACGACAATTTTTTCTAAAATCTGCCGTCGAGAGTGCTGGAAGTGTAGGTTGCACTTTTTGGCCCAAAAACTGTGACCTGGAGCTTTAGGAAGCAAGAATCAACCCAAAAACTGTGACCTCTGCTAAAAACATGTCAGAAACAGCGACCTGGATTTTTTGCAGGGATTTTCTGAAATTTTTCTGGGTTTGTCTGAGCCACTGTTCAGGGTTGTCTGACCTTCATCTCTGCCCATTTTGGACCTGTACTTGTTCTTTTTTGCTCAACTAAGTGGGAATATAGCCCCCTAGGGCTTCAGTACCCTCCACTTTTTGTGGAAGAGTTTTTTGCTGTTGCAGGTTGTCTGAAATTTTAGAGTCTTCAGCTATTTTTTCAGATCTGATACCTCATCTTCAGATCTACTTCAGATCAGCTTATTATCCATACAAATTACCTCATTTAGCTTAGTTTGGGTTTTTCTCAAGGATTCACTCCGTTTCCCTCCAGGAGATTGCCTTTTGCCACCTCTTTTTATAGCAATTTTTTCATCTGATTTGTTGTTGTTTTCTGCACCACTTTCCAGCATATTTTGTACTTTAGATCCCTGTCCCTCTTGACCTTAGATCTATTGGATTTTTTAGTGTGTTTTGATTAGTTTTTTTTACTCACCTATAGACTAGTTTTTGAGAGACCCGCCTCCTTAGGTTTAGATCATTGCATTATTAGCTATTTTCTGTTTTTGTAGGCTTATATATTGTCATTTACAAGTTTATTTATAGCTATACAAGACACTTTTTCTTTTTTCTCTACACATGTCTGGGTTTAAAAATTAAAATTTACACACTTCACACACACACCCTAAGCAAAAAAGGGCTTGGTTAACACTGCCAAGCAAAGACTCTAAAACATTGAAACCAATTGATACTGCACCTCTCTGCCCTTGTTTCGACATTGTAATCAGTTGATCCTGCACCTCCCTGTCCTTGTCGGTCTCTTTTTCCTTTGTGTCTTGTTTGTGTCATCATCATTTCTCAACCTCCCATGGGATATGGTTTTCCTTGGGGGGGGGCAACACCTCCTGCACTTTTCCCCCTCCTGGTAACACGTATCCAGGATATGGCATGCCTCCTCTTCTTGCCCAACCTCCTATTTACCACACTGTTACCCAACCTCCTTATTATCTGTATCCACAGCTTGCTATTCCAACTCCTCCAGCATTAGCACCTTCTCCTCCCTTTCTTCTCAACCCCCGCAACAACAACCACCGCCCCCTTAGGGCAGGTGTATGCACAGCAGGGCACGACTAATCCTCCTCCCTCATAAAATAAGAGAAAAGGCACTCAAAATCAAGCTACCCCTAGTAATCCTGGACCTAATCAAGGTAATGCTACTAACACTACGAACCAACAATAGGGCACTTAACCCAAGCAGGACAGGACTGTTCACACGAACAAGCCCTATTCTTGTTGTGGTGTTTATGGTCATTACACGCATGATTGTCCTCTTTTGCCACAGATGCGACAACTATGGGAGTCTCAAGCAACATTGCGAGGACAGCAAGCATCCCCTTCCGTCCCTCCCAGTGTTGCGCCTAGTCAGCCGGCTGTGCTTACTTATCCTTTCCCTCAGCAAGGATTTGTGGCTACCTAACCACCTGAAGGTCAGGTGGCCACTCAACCTCTTCCATTTGGTACCTTCAATTACCAGATTCTCATGATGAACTCTGATCAACCTATAACTATAGACATCAATCTTCAGAGTCGGTCCTGTCAGTACAAAAAGCCTCCCACTATGTCTGTCCCCGAGCCACCTCCTTCGGTCTCTACAGAGCCTCTTTTGACACCTAATGGTCCCTTGCAGATATGGTAGCTTAAGGCAGAGGTTCATAACAAGATCCCTAAGGGACCACTACGCCGAAATGTTGCTTCTACCAAAGCTGCCCATTCGTATAGCATAGTAGATGATTTGGCACAATATCCTGCTGCCATTTCAATGCTGGAACTCCTCTAGTCATACCCTTCACAAAGAAAAGCTCTACTATCTACCATGGGAGTTGTAGATCCTTCTGATGATTGATTGATTGTCTTTGATGTTGACCAGTTAGAACATCCTCCTCTCCCTTCCAAATCCCAGTCAAGATCCAGAGTGCTAACGTCTCCTGGTGCATTATTGATGAGGGAGCATCCACCTGTGTGATGTCTGCTTCAGTTTGGAAGCAACTTGGATCACCTGATTTGGCTTCTTCTACAATCCCTCTTCGAGCATGGGATGGCCATGCCTCCCAGCCCATTAGCCTATTCCGAAATTGTCCTATTACTCTTGCGGGAAAGACTATTTGCGTTGACGTAGAAGTCATAGATACCCCCTTAGATTAAAACATTATATTGGGTTGTAGCTACACTTATGCGATGTCTATTTCCCCTTCTGTAGTCCACTGCAAGATGTCCTTCCCTCATAACAGAAATATATTCACCATCGACCAGTTAACATATTACGAACCGAAGTCTCAGACCTCCCTTGAGTCCATCATCTCTTCGGTGGCCAATAAGCAAATCGTCGATCCTTTGACTAGTGTCTCACCCAACGTCTACAAAGATTCCTCTTTGCTTGGTACATTCCCTGGTCTTCCTCCCCCTTTCTCTGATCCCAGCTCATCGAATGTTTGCATGATGCAATCGTTTCAGGCTACCCTCAAACAGCCCATTTCGACTAGTCATCAGCCTCTGCGCCCTTCATAGCCTGCTCCTAGACCTTAGATTCAACCTTCTAGACCTCCTCCTCCTGGCCCTTCACCTTCAGCTGGTACTCATGAGCCTCTTTATCCTCCTGGAACAGTTCCTCCAGGCCTTAACCATCTTGGAGCCATTCCGCCTAGTCATTACCCCTCCGGTCAGATACTGTTCCTAGCCTCCCCTCCCAGAGTCTACATGGTACCTGTTATGGCCACCCTCTCCCTGCCTAACCTGACCCTAGTACCTTGATTCCCCAGCCACTACCCCGCCTGGTCACCCCAAACCATATCTTGCTTTGACCTCGGTTCAACCAGTCCCTATGACTTCTCCCGTGGCTACAGTGCCTCGGCCACCTCAACATGAACCTCCTCCTATTGCGACAGCCTTGGGTAATGGGGGCAAAGCCAACGAAGAAACCAAAGACAGGACTACCCCGACAAACCTTGCCCCTCCTCGGCCGCCAAGGCGCATTATCCAGTGCTTTGTGTGATGTTGTCAAGCATGCCACCCATACTTGTCCAGAGTTTCCTCACCTTAAGCCCATGGTTAATGAGACGTTTTTGGAATCTGATATCCCTGAGGTCTATGTCACTATACCTGATTCAATCCCGAAACTCAAATTATTGTGCACAAATCACCCTTGTGCTTTTTGTGATTTCCATGGCCACTACACTCACCTCTGTCCTCGCCTCGAAGATTATCGTTGCTCTTTGGAAGCCCTCCACCAATTCGAGGCTGAGCGTAACAAGTGCACCCTTTCCTTGTTCACGAGTTCTGCTTTGGCAAAACCAGAGGATCTGCCTACTCCCATTCACATCCCTCCTCCTGATGTCAACATGATGGAGCCTTTGGCCACCATTTTCTACCTATCATCATCCATGAGACCCTCGGTGGAAGCCCCCATGGAGACTTCCCTGATGATCCACTTGACCTCCCTTCAGCGATCACCCTGGGCTCAACATCGGTAGATCCTTTATCTGCTTACTCTTTGGTCATCCCCCATGACGTTGCGTGTTAGTATGAATCTTTCGTCGTAAAAGACCACTTTAGCTACGCATAACAAATAGCCCTAACATCGATTATGACTGCCAAATATCTTTAAATCTGCAATTAGGTGATCCAAATAATGCTGCACAAATCCAGATCTAAGCATAAAAGACATTAAGCAGATAAAGTAAAATGTGGCTCCATGCATCCAATAGACAAGACAAGAACAATGTATTTGAAATAATTTTTATATTATATTAAAAGGGGGCACCTGAGAGGAAAACAAGAAAGGTGTTTTCTGGTTCTCCTCAATGGGATGGGTTCTTGAAAGTCCTCAGCATTTCAGATCTAAAATTTCTCTCTCTTGTTGGTGTAGAAAACCCAGACAAACATAGAACTCAATGGGAGCTCACAAGGTAAAAATGGAAAATGTGACCAAGTATAGATCCAGAGTGATCTAATGCAATGGAGGTGACTAATGAATGGGGAAAACCCTTCTATTTATAACAAAATATTAGGGTTATCTAGAACTTGGTGCATGAATAAAATATTATTAATCAAATTCTAGAACCACCCTTTAGGAATATTTTACTATATTTGTTGGAGGGAAAAGGATTTTTGACTTGGGTCAATTCCTTTATTTATAAATAATAAATAAATAAATGATTTATTTATTATTTTAAGGAAATGGTGGAATATAATACAAAAATAATGGTTTATTTAATTATTTATAAATTATTTAGTCAAATTTAACTAGGAATATTATTTAAATAATAGTTTAATAAACATTAAAATAATTAACAAATAGAATTTATTTAATTAATTTCCTTGTTTTGGGTTAAACAAACCGGGGAAATATAAACAAATATAGATTTGAAGTTTTGTGTATTTTCCCTTTAGGTTTCTGTTAGACCATAAGCAACTGTGAAAGTGTCTTTAAGTTATTTTACATAGTGAAAGCAATTTTAGCAAGGTGAAATTGGTCTTACATGGTGTACTTGGGTTCATCTAATGATAATAGGTTAGATGACCAAAAAATGGTGTAATAACGGTCATGGTTCTCTCCCCAGGTTAGGAGCAAATCGTATGACCGAAGTACATTGTAAGAACTCAATCACTAGACATCAAGAGGAAAGTCAGAGAGAGAAATGTAAGGTAGTCTAATGTGCTAAAGGACTAGACCCTGAGGAGACGAGACTTATAGGTGCAACAAGTCTCTAATTTATGAAGTGGTACCTATGCTAAATGCGGTGGGGGAGGCATACCTATGCTCGCCGATACAAAGTACAAAAGAATAGTATGTCCAGTAAACAAGGAACCGAACTATAAAGTACATGCTGGCATAAATACGAGCCAAAAAAATAGAATGATGAATCCCACATACATGTTGTGCACGGAATAACGATCTGAGTTTATACAATATATATGCTAGTACACTGAGATGTCTAATTACATCACACCTACACGAGGGAAGGGCTCACAAAAATCTAAACGTACATGCAAATCGAAGAGTGTTGCAAGCGGGCGGGCCGATATCATCAAATAGAGGAGATGCATCAAAGTGAAGAAATGAAGAAGTCATTCGGGCATGTGGAGAGCTACACCTAGGGGAACCACCCCCCTCATGGTGGGGAACATCTCACATCATAAAGCGGCCCCGGTACATCATTGGACCATCAAGTATACAGATCACGATCATGCTAAAAGGATCTCGAACCAAGGTACACCACCCTCTAGACCTAGCTTCTGGAGTAAATTAGCTGATGTTGACAGAAGGAGGTCTACCATAGGTGAGGTAATAAGGGATCCCCAACTAAGGCATGAGAGAAAATAGTAGAGCGACTAACAGACGAACACTAATGATGATAATGAAATGAGGGATACTGAGTAGCGGATGGACGACTTCCCTTGTTAGAGCATAAGGGGCATGAATGGCTTGGCAGCAACTGACACAATATCAAGGAGGATAGGTGACAATGGTACTGAAGGCCATAATGTGCAACACGAGAGAGAGACCAAGCGATGAAGGATGGAGGACTATAGCGGGATACAAAGGGACTCGAGATAGACTCCATGACGGATGATGACTCAACTCAGATGCTCTAAACAAGGGCGACTTGATGGTGCTGCCACACAATAAAGGTCCAATGGGGGACCATAAAAACACGAGTACAATAGGGTGTCTCATGATGAAAATCAACACGAACAAAGACAAGTAAAGGGGGAAAGTGGTGCCCCAAGTACAAGCATTGTAAGTGAAGAATTCCGATTGGAAGAGAGATGAAGAGACCCTTCGTGGAAAAAATGTGTCCTAGTGAAGTATCAAAACATGAAAAACTAACAGATACCCATCTGAGTGCTCGGTGAGAGCTTTCAAACGGTGCAGACGATGTGTTAAACGGGGCTACGGTTTGGTCACAGTGGGCAAAAGAAAAAACAGGGGTTTTTCTTCTAATAAGGCATTTTCCCTCCAAAATCATTCATTTTCTTGTGTAGTTGTGGTGAATGTGGAGAGGAGAGAAGGCCCTAAATCTTGCGGTGATCGTAGCAGACAAACTAAGCGTTGGAATCGCGATCCGTCAGTTGCAGGTAAGAGGCCTAATCCTACTCTCTCTTTTTTATGGATTCAAAGTTTATATTAGGGTCTTAAATCTCAGTAACTACTCCTACTTCATCATTACGGCCGGGTCGCACTTTTTGGGGCAAAAACTGTGACTTGGGATGCAGGTTTGGGCCTGAAAAGTGCGACCTGGCCCAGGATTTGGCCAAAAGTGCGACCTGTTAGATGGAGGTGGTTTCAGTGCTGTTATGGGCTGAGATTAAGTTTTGGTGTGAGTGAATGCAGTTTTTCTTATCTATAGGTTGACAAAGATGATGGTTTTGTGCAGATATGGCAGATATACAGATCAAGTGGAGAGAGAGAGACCTAGGTACATTACAGATGGAAATCCAAGAGGATCAGGGTGTCCGTTGTGCATTGGCTAGGTTTGGGGTTCTGAAATTTGTGGAGAACCCTTTGATGAGGGATGGGGAGCCCTTGTTGGCCCGGATTATCAGTTATTAGGATCCAGATCATGAGGTGTTTATAGTGCAGGGGCACAGGATTGAGCTGACAGTCCAGGATCAGTATTTCCTGACTGGTCTCCCACCATTAGGGATGGTGGGAAATACACAGCCAGTGTTACCATGGGGGCATAACATCACGGAGTTCATTGAGCGACATTGTTGACCAGGTGTCCGAGTCAAAGGGACTCGGATATCGATTGGGGATCTAGAGAGGTTGGAGACCCGGGCAGTGGCAGTAGTAGTGTTGCGGATCTTGGGCAGCCAGGCATTCCATCACATCACTGGAGGGCAGATGATGATTGTAGAGAGTGTGTTGAGTGGGACCTACTATGGGTGGGCCCAGATGATGTTGGTGTCGGTGAAACGACAGCTGTCGCGATGTAAGCAGCAAGTGAATCATGAATGTGCTTATGGGACTGTATTGTGCTCCTTCTTTTTTGAGAAGATCCTGACCTTACAACCTCGTGTACAACTACCTGATGGGGGTCCGAGAGAGCCCCAGATGTGTCGATGGGGACGACTACTGTGTAGAGGAGGAGGAGGGGTGGTCGGACGGGTGTTCCGACCAGAGTTCTTTGCCCATTGGGATAAGATGCCATTGTACATAGATGATTATCCTATAGTGGGATGAGTTATTGGGGAGATCCGGACTTGCTGCTTCCGCCTGGTCGAGTATGGGAGCCCGATGGTAATTGACAAGTAACTAATTTGTTATGTGCATTTTAAAGTTTGTGAATAGTATTCATGGTACTGATCCTTATACTTTTTGGAATGCAGATATAGCTCTGGTAAAACCGGCGGGATATATGGGATGACCTGTAGCAGCTAGAGCTACACGTGTAAGTGGATCAAGAACGGCATAGAATGAGGATATGGCCGCTCTGTTGGAGGACATTCGTCGTAGATGTGAGGGGCTGCTGACCGGTGTGTCGGAGCATGGTTGGCATGATTTAGACGACCAGTACATAGAGCTATGTATTGGGATACCCTCAGAATGGCGAGGTATCATGCGACGCACGGCGATGGCTAGTCATACTGTGCATGATCTACGAGCTACGGGAGCAGAGCCATTGGCTCGAGATCCTCCAGAGAGTGATTAGATGTAGGGAAGGTGGTGCCCCCCAGTGTGTATGTAGGGGCAAGTGGTGCCCCCCAGTTTTGTAGTTTTGTTTTTGTAACATGCTATGGGCATGTCATATGTTTCAGAGTAGATGGACTCTAAAAAACATGTTATATGATATATATTATGTATATGCATTGTGTTGATGGTGTGAAATGTTATTGTCTTGTGTGTGATAAATGCCAGTCTAGAACATGATTTGAAATTCTATCTATGTAGTGATTTTGGCTTCTAGGTACATGGATGAAAGTAATGAATCTAAAGTCATGTATCAAAAGTTTCACTTGTAAATATTGTCTAAATAGGATAGGATTATGCACACGATAGACGCCATTGAGTTGTAAGACAAGCAGCAAGGAATCTAAACGGACGTGCAGATGGAGGATGCGATGAGAGAGGGCATCAGCTAAGAGATCACGTACTGCATCATATTCGGCCTAATTTTTCGTGGCATTACCAATGCAGACCCCATTGGAAAGAACAAGGGTATGCAAGGGGGTAAATATGGCCCATGCGGCCGAGGCGAGATTCCAGGAATAGCAACTTGCCCCATCGGCATAGCCAATATAATGCGTGGATGAGAGGTCCGGAGAATAGCGTCACAAGACAAGAAATGGGAGGAATGAGAATAATGATGGCATCGTGAATATAGGGTAGACATCAAACGACGACTATGGGAGGGAGTAGGCTAGGTAGGATGGCTAGGACTCATAGATCGACTAGAGGGTGATGAATGAGAACTATGGGAGGAAAAGCGAGAGCTCATGCTGCGAAGGACATCATAGATACAGATGGTATCAACCTGGTTATGGGGGGAAAGGGAAAGGTCGAGGAAACCACATGACGCTACAAAGCTACCGAAATCATCAGCATGGGAAGAAAGGCGCACATACGAATCATCACGGGGGATGATGGAAGAACAAGTAAGAAGATGGTCAAAGCATGTAGAGCTCGCAAATGTTGCTGAAGGGGGATCAATCGAAACAGATGGAGTGGATTCAGAAGGAATGTACTCTGACGGTTGTGCGGTTGATGAAAGGTAGAGAAGGGGGGCAGTAGGTTCTGACATCTCAACATCAGGGGGAGGAATGTCAATGGTAGCAGGGGGATCCTCGAGTAAGCCTGACGCATATTGAGCAAGGATGGGAGAGGCAGATTGATTTTGTTCAATTTCGTACTTGCGAATGACCTCTAAAGAGGCTCGGTAATGCGTGAGGTGAGGGAAATGGTGAGAATAATGGCCATGGACACCACATAGAGCATAGGGTTTGTTGGTGCGAAGAGTATTTGGGTTCTTGGTAGCAGATGAGGAAGAAGCAGAGGGTTCAGGGACCGTAGATTCAGGGAATGTGACCTTAACCATGGTTTGGATACGAGGCAACTCAAGACAAGTATGGGTGGCATGACCGACACCATCACACAAGGCACAAGGTTTGGGGGGTGGGGGAGGGGTAGGGTCGAGTGCGGTGGCCTTGTCTTTGGGTGCCCCCTTGCGAGTTTTTCTTTTCTTTCTCGTAGCTGACACAACATGAGGATGGTCTTGCGGAGGGGCTAGGGGCACCGTAGGAGTGAAGGGAATCGGTTGAACTGATGTCACGACAAGATATGGTTTGGGGTGGCCGAGTGGGGTCTCGGCTGGAGGAGTAAGATACCATACAGAAATTCCCAAGGTCAAATTAGGGAGGGACAGGGTGGCCATGATGGGAACTGAATAGACTCTGGGAGGGGAAGCAAGGAAAGGTATCTGACCAATGGGGTAATGGCCTGGAGGGGCGGTTCCCATATGGTGTAGACCTGGGGAAACCGACTCAGGAGGGAAGGGAGGTTCCTAAGTGCTAGGTGGGTGGGAAGGTCTAGGCGGAAGAGGTTCGGTCAGCTGAGGCGAAGGGCTAGGAGCAGGTTGCAGTGGGCAAGATTGAGGTTGCTGACTAGCCGAAGCAGGCTGTGGAAGGTTAGCCTTAGACGATTGCATCATGCAAACATTCGCTAAGCTGGGATCAAAGACAAGAGGAGGGGAAGGACCCAGGAAGGTGCCAAGCAAGGAGGAGTCTTTGTAGACGCCAGGGGAAACACTAGTCAAAGAATCAACAATTTGCTTATTGGTGACAGCAGAGATAGTTGACTCAGGGGAGGTCTGAGATTTTGGTTCATGATATGTCAACTGGTCGATAGTGAAAATATTTCCATTATGTGGGAAAAATATCTTGCGGTGGACTGTGGAATGGGACGGCAGACATGGCATATGTGTAACTACGCCCTAAAAGAATGTTATAGTCAAGAGGGGCGTCGATAACTTCAACATCGACACAAACAGTCTTGCCCGCAAGGGTGATAGGACAGTTACGGAATAGGCCAATGGGTTGGGAGGCATGGCCATCCCACGCACGAAGGGTGATTGTGGAAGGGGCTAGCTCAGGGGATCTGAGTTGTTTCCAAACCAAAGCAGACATCACACAGGTAGATGCCCCCTCATCAATAATACATCGAGCAATGTTGGCATTTTGGATTTTGACTGGGATTTGGAAAGAAATAGAAGCAGGAAGTGGGGGATGGTCTGACTGACGGGCATTGAAAACAATCAATTGGTCATCAGCAGGATCTACAGCACCCATGGCAGATAGTAGAGACTTCTTTTGAGAAGGACATGACTAGAGGAGTTCCAGTGTTGAAATGGTAGCAGGAGATTGTGCTAGATCATCTACTATGCTATATGAATGGGCAACTCGACCAGAGGTAGCATTTCGACGTAATGGGCCCTTAGGAATCTTGGTGTGAACCTCAGCTTTGGGCGGAGGGATTTGCAAGGGACCATTGGGTGTCGACAGAGGCTCTGTAGGACCTGAAGATGGGGACTCGGTGACAGATGGAGCGGGGGGTGTGGAGTACTGATGAGACCGAGTTTGAAGGTTAAGGTCGACGGTGAGAGGTTGGTTAGAGGCCATCATGAGGATCTGGTAATCGGAGGAACCAAAAGGGGAAGGTTGAGTGGATACCGGGACATGAGGCGGTTGAGTAGCCACAAATCCTTGTGGAGGAAAAGGATCGGTAAACACAGCGGGTTGAGAAGTAGCCGTATTGGGAGGGACAATAGAGGAGGAATGTTGTCCCCATACGGTGTCCTGAGACTCCCACATCTACCGCATTTTTCACCTGCACAATAGGGCCAGAAACACACAGAAGTTAAAAATTTTAATGTTTGAGGGTTTTAGAGGTGAAAAGCACCATAAAAATAGGAAAAACAGAAAACTGAAGAGAAACTCTAGGGTCTGAAAGAGCTGGATATGCAGGAAGAGATAAAACGACAATGGTCGCAAAAGAAAACCCGTGTGGAGTCGCCAATTTTTATTATGAATATTTTGTCGTAAAAGACCACTTTAGCTACGCATAACAAATAGCCCTAACATCGATTATGACTGCCAAATGTCTTTAAATCTGCAATTAGGTGATCCAAATAATGCTGCACAAATCCATATCTAAGCATAAAATACATTAAGCAGATAAAGTAAAATGTGGCTCCATGCATCCAATAGACAAGACAAGAACAATGTATTTGAAAGAATTTTTATATTATATTAAAAAGGGGCACCTGAGAGGAAAACAAGAAAGGTGTTTTCCAGTTCTCCTCAATGGGATGGGTTCTTGAAAGTCCTCATCATTTCAGATCTAAAATTTCTCTCTCTTGTTGGTGTAGAAAACCCAGACAAACATAGAACTCAAAGGGAGCTCACAAGGCAAAAATGGAGAATGTGACCAAGTATAGATCCAGAGTGATCTAATGCAATGGAAGGTGACTAATGAATGGAAAAACCCTTCTATTTATAACAAAATATTAGGGCGGTCTAGAACTTGGTGCATGAATAAAATATTATTAATCAAATTCTAGAACCACCCTTTAGGAATATTTTATTATATTTGTTGGAGGGAAAAGGGTTTTTGACTTGGGTCAATTCCTTTATTTATAAATAATAAATAAATAAATGATTTATTTATTATTTTAGGGAAATGGTGGGAATATAATTAAATAAATAATGGTTTATTTAATTATTTATAAATGATTTAGTCAAATTTAACTAAGAATATTAGTTAAATAATGATTTAAATAACTTATTCTTAGGAAATAATTAAACAAATAAGGATTTATTTAATTAATTTCCTTGTTTTGGGTTAAATATGACTAGGAAATATAAACAAATATAGATTTCTTTATTATTTCCTTTTGGGGTTTCCTGTTTAGACCATAAACAACTTAATAAAGGTGTTTTACTAAGTTATTTCACATAGTGAAAGAAATTTTACTTAGGGTAAAATTGGTCTTACATGGTGTACTTGGGTTCATCTAATGATAATAGGTTAGATGACCAAAAAATGGTGTAAAATTGCACATGTGAGCCTTTCTTCACATGATGATGAGTCAAGTAGCTCTACCGCGTCAGGTGGTCTCCCTTCCTCCAATCACCCCATCTTTCACTCTGATGAAGACATTATGGAAGCGCTAACCGATCCTGACTTTCCGTGGGATGATATGCACCACCGTGCATACTTCCTTCCACAACATTCCCATGACCAATATGCTATGGAAAGTAAAGACTTCATTCCTAACGAAGCCGATTGGTTTAAAAATCCCATTCCTGCACCTGACGCTTTCGAAGAAGGAAATATGGCCAATATCTCTCCTACCATCAATTGAAATTTCTAACAAACCAGGGATAGAAGAAAATATCACCTTGGGCGCCCATTTCACCTCAGAAGAGGTTGATGATTATACCAAGCTATTTAAAGAATTCCATGATATTTTCGCCTGGTCCTATTCAGAAATACCCGGACTTGATCCTACCATTGTCGAACACCATATCGATACATGGCCTGATGCCAATCATGTCCGTCAAAAGTTGAGACCCATTAATCCTTCCAGATGAGAAGCTATCAAAGCCAAAATCGATAAGCTCAAGCAGGCTAGTTTTATCTATCCCATTGAATACACCACTTGGATATCCAATCCGGTACCCATTCTCAAAAAATAGGGCACCATCCATGTCTGCACTGACTTTCATGATCTGAACAAAGCTTGTCCCAAAGACAACTTCCCCACACCATTCATTGACCAAATCATTGATGAGTGTGTGGGGCATGAGGTTCTATCCTTTATGGATGGTTTCTCTAGGTACAACCAAATTTTTATCCGTCGTGCTAATCAACTTAAAACCATGTTCATTAGTCTGTGGGGAACCTTTGCCTATCGAGTCATGCTATTTGCCCTTAAAAACGTAGGAGCCGCTTTTCAGCGGGCTATGTCTTATTGTTTCATGACCAGGCTCATATTATCCTTGCTTATTTAGACAACCTAACTGCGTGTTCTAAACATCGAGCACAACACCTCCATGATTTGCGTACCATCTTTCTCCGATGTCACAAGTACAATATCCACCTCAACCTGCTTAAGTGTGTCTTTTGTGTACCTGCCGGCCGTCTTCTAGGCTTCATTGTGTCTAAAGATGGTATCACGCTTGACCCATTGAAAGTTCAAGCCATCCTTGAGCTTCCTATCCCTCGTACTTTACGCCAGTTACAAAGCCTCCAAGGAAAAGCTAATTTCCTTCACTGGTTCATACCTGCCTATTCCACCGTTGTGCATGGGTTCCTTAGACTCCTCTTCTCTAATTTCCCTTTTGTTTGGGACAACTATGCTCAAGAGTCATTCGATGCCCTAAAGCATGCTCTCACGTCCGCCCCCTTGATTCATCCACCCGACTTTGATAGGGATTTCATCCTATATATCTCCGCTTCCACCCACTCAGTCGCTGGAGTCCTCATTTAGGAAGATGACAATGGAATTGAACATATTATCTATTATTTCAGTAATAACTTGGTAGGATCTCCTGTATCCTACTCACATGAAGATAAATTAGCACTGGGTGTCATATTCTCGGTCTAGAAACTTTGTCATTAAATCCTCATGTGTTCCACCAAGGTCGTGACCAATTCCAACCCTATGGCCTTCCTATTGAGTCATCAAATCATCAGTGGGAAGTCCACCCGTTGGATCGTGATCCTCCAGGAATTTGATATTAAATTTGTCATACCAAAAAGTAAGAAAGGTTTAGCCCTCGCTAAACTCATTTCCGAACTACCTACAAGTACGCAAGATCTGCCAGTTAATGATAATTTCCCTGATGAACATTTATTTTCCATTACCACCAATGACCCTTGGTATGGGGACATCCTCACTTATTTGCGAACCCAAAAGTTCACCTTCCATCTTGACCGTGATGCTCGATGACATATATGACACCAGGCCCCCCACTACCTTCTTATCAGTGACGACCTTTATCGTCACGGTGTAGATTTTGTCCTTCATCATTGTCTCACACACACTGAACCAGAGCAAGTCCTCAATGCCTGTCATAGCGACGCTTGTGGTGGCCACCTCTTTGGTTTGGCCACAACCCAGAAAATCATGCGCTCTGGGTACTTTTGTCCTTCTCTGTTTGGTCATTGCATTGAGGTAGTTAAATACTTCCCCAATTGCCAACATTTTTCCCCTAAGGCACGAGCCCCTCCGACTCCCCTCCATCCTATCATCTCCGCTAGTCCCGTCTGTAAGTGGGCCATAGACTTTATGGAGTGTCGACTGTCATCAGCTGGTAACCATAAGTATATCATCGTGGTGATTGACTATTTCACTAAATGGGCTGAGGCAAAGCTAACGTTTAACAACACGACAGCTACCGCAACCCTCTTTTTCTTTAACCATGTGATCGCTCAATTTGGAGTTCCGAAAAAATTGGTCTCTGACCATGGCCGAAATTTTGAAGATGAGATATGGCGTGAGCTATCCTCATTTTTGGGCTTTGAGCACCAATATTCCTCCTCTTATTACCCCCAAGGTAATGGCCAAGTTGAAGCAGTCAATAAAATTCTTAAAACCATGCTTCAAAGGATGGTGGATAAGCACAAAACCAACTGGCACCTTATGCTCTTCCCTGCTTTATGGCCCTATAGAACTTCTGTTAAAACTACCACTGAGTTTACTCCTTTCCACCTTATTTTTGGAGAGGAGGTAGTCCTACCGATTGAGTGTGAAATCCCTACCTTTAGAAAATCGACTTATCATGCTTGAGCACACTTCTGAAGACCGTCGTGTTGCATTGCAAACAATTGAGGTGATTAAGAAATGCACCAAAGCTCAATATGACTGAAAAGTCAAACCTCATACTTTTCACGACGGTGATCTTGTTCTGGTGTATGACTAGGCCCATGATGTCCTTGGTCATGGGAATTTTGACTCATTATGGCTAGGACCTTACATCATCAGTAAGGATTTAGGTAAGGGGGCATATTTATTAGAGGACTTCGAAGGCCATCCCCTTCCCAATCCTCGCAATGCACTCTATTTGAAGAAATATTACCCTTAGCATTTCCTTTCTGAAATGCATGTTTTATTTTCTTTAGGTAGCCAGCTAATGATTTTTAGTAATTTGATACTTCACCAGGACACAATTTGTCCAAAAAGCGTCACTTCACCCCTCCTAAAAATTGAATTTCTTCACTTGCAACACTCGTACGAGGGGCACCACTTTGCCCCCATACTTGTCCACTCTTGTGTTGACTTTCGTCATGAGTTACCATCTTGTACTCATGTTTTTATGGTCCTCATTAGACCCTTTCTGTGTGGTATCACCATCGAGTCACCCTTGTTTAGAGCATCCAAGTTGAGTCATCATTGCATTCATGGAGTCTATCATGAGTCCCTTTGCATCCCGCTATAGTCCTCCATCCTTCATTGCTTGGTCCCTCTCTCATGTCACCCATTACGGCCTTTAGTCCCACTGTCCCCTATCCCTCATGATATTGTGTCAGTCGCTGCCAGGTCATCTATGCCCTTTATACTCTAAAAAGGGAAGTCGTTCGTTTGCTACTCAATACCCCCCATTCCATCATCATCATTGGTGTCAGTCTACTAGTCACTCTACTATTTTCTCTCATGCCTTAGTTGAGGATCCCTTATTGCCTCACCTATGGTGGACCTCCTTCTATCGACATCGGCTCATTCATTCCTAAAGACAGGTCTAGAGGGCGGTGTACCTTGGTTCCAACTTCCACTCTTGTTCGGTTCCTTGGATAAGGAAAAGGGACTCCCTATTGCCCTTTAACTTGATTGTTTCTCAGCTCCAGCTCCTTTCAGCATGATCAAGATCCGTATACTCGATGGTTCAGTCATGCAGAAGTTGACATCGGTGATTCCCGGGTGTGTGTGAGATGCCTAAGCCCTCATGAGGGGGTGGCCCTACAGGTAGCCCCCCACATGCCCGGATGATTTCTCCATTACAGCCTTTCGATGCAGCTCCATATATTTGATGATGTCGGCCTCAGCTACTTGCTGTGCCTTTTTGATTGCATGTATCAGTCATATTATCAGACCCCTTTCTTGTTTACAGGGGCACCTGGGTTGTAATTATATCGCATGTACTCAGATATTATTGTACAAGTCTTGGCTATTATCCCAAGCACAATATGTATGTGGGATTCATTATCGTGTTTTTTATCTGGCTCATTTTTATGCCAGCATGTATTGTATTGTTCAATCCCTTTTTTTACTGGATGCCTTCTTTTTTGTACTTTACCTCGGCGGGCATAGGTATGCCTCCCCCGCCACCTATAGCACAGGTACTCACTCATCAAAAGAGACTTGTCGCACCTGTAAGTCTTGCCTCCTCAGGGTCTAGTTCCTTCAGCACTTTGGTCTACATTATACTTCTCTCTCTTTGACTTCCCCTTCGATGTCTAGTGATTGAGTTCTTACAACATACTTCGATCATACGATTAGCTCCTAACAATCGCACGCCAGGGGGCAATCTGTTACACCATTTTTTGGTCTTCTAACTTATTGTTATTATATGGACCCAAGTACACCATGTAAGACCAATTTTACCCTAAGTAAAATTGCATTCACAATGAAAAATAACTTAGTAAACCACCTTTATTAAGTTGTTTATGGTCTAAACATGAAACCCCATGAGGAAATATTAAATAAATCTACATTTGTTTGATTCTCCTCAAGGAATAATTAGTTAAATAGCAATTTAATTAATATTCCTAGTTATATTTAAACCAAAACAGGGAAATTAATTATATAAATCATTATTTATCTTGTTATTTCCTAAGAATAATTATTTAAACCTTATTTAAATAATATTCTTTGTTGAATATGACTAAATCACCCTTAAATAATTAAATAAATCATTATTTATTTTATTATCACTCAACCACATCCTTAAAATGATAAATAAATCATTTATTTATTTATTATTTACAAATAAAGGGATTTGACCCAAGTCAAATTCATTTTCCCTCCAACACATATAATAAAATATTCCATAAAAGTTGGATCTTGATTTGGTTAATAATATTTTAATTATGCACCAATATCTAGACTAACTCAATGTTTTGTTATAAATAGAAGGGTTTTCCCATTCATTTACCACCTTTTGTTGTCTAAAGATCACTCTGGATCTATAATTTTGGTTTGACTATTGATCCATCATCATAGTCATATTTTGCTACCATTTTTTTCTGGGTTTTCTTCACCATCAAGAGAGAGGAATTTTAGATCTGAAGTGCTGAGGACTTACAAGAACCCATCCTATTGAGGTGAACAAAGAACACCTTCTTGTGTTTTCCTCCTAGGTGCCATTAATACAAAATTCATTCAACATATTTTTGTCTTGTCTATTAGATGTATGGAGTAAATCTTGTTTTTTCTACTGCTTAATGTCTTCTAATGCATAGATCTAGATTTTTGCAGCATTTATCTTGATCACCTAACTGCAGATCTGAGGATATTGGAAGCCATATTTGTTGTTAGGGATGTTTTTTATGCATAGCTAAAGTGGTATTTTTTGTACGCTTGGAATTAAGATTCATACTAATAGTTAGTTCGGATCTAGAAATGTCGTCCAAGCAAGTATGGTCGCCAAGTGTCTACTACATGTAGGATGGCCATCATTTCTCTCTCATAAGTAGATTGACCCAAATTCTTGCCACTTAATTGTTAGCTTTTGAAAGCTATTGTTCAACCTTCTTGAGTTAAGACTGCTCCAATTTCAATCCTTGAGGCATCACTTTCGATCAAAAAGGGTTTTGTAAAATATGCGAGGGTAAAAAATGGGGTGGAACACATGGATTATTTGGGATCTAGGAATGCCTGTTAAGTTTCTTATGTCAAGAGGAATGAATTTTTCTTGGGAAGAGTCAAAAAGGGTTCGACAATGCATCCATAATTTCTAACAAATTTGTGACAGCATCTTATGAGGCCCAAAAATCCGCATAGAATTTTCAAGGTCCGATGTTGTGGCTATTCTTGCATTCCCTAAATTTTTATTGAATCCATACATACTCCTTTGCGGACCACAATGTGTCCCAAGTACTCCACCTCTTCCATTCCAAAATAACACCTGGAAAATTTGACAAATAATTTATCATCCTTCAAAAGTTGCAATACCTTGTCAACATATTGAAGATGTATTTCCCATGTTTTGTTATAGATGAGTATATCATTAAAAAATACCAGGACAAACTTCCTAAGATATGGTTTGAGAATGTATAATTTTAATACAATTATGTATTGACTAGATTCTCCTGATCTAACAATTATATGACACTATTAAAAACAAAATCCTTCTACTAAAATATTTGTGGAAATTTAATCGCCAATTGCAAACACATGGAGAAAGATCAATCACACATAACGTAGAATTTTTTATAGGGAAAGGATAAAGCTAAAAAACCCACTATCTCATACAAATCTCTAATCGAAGAGCTCTCAGTAAAATGTACAATCGTCCCACACTGTCATACAAAAATTGGCAAATACATGCGCCAATTTACTGCCTCCTGATAGCCTGCCTCCATTGCGCAATCCCCACTAATCACAATCCCTGAATGAATGATAAAATACCTTGCCTTGACTGTGAAATCCTCATTGGCATCTCCAATGTGTGTGTGGTTACATGAGTGCACCCACTAATGTCACAAAAAATAGTCAAACTGCCCCTTTCACCTATCTCTCAACTAGGTCTCCACTGGATCTGACATGCATGTAGTTAACAGTAGTAAATATTTAGTTGCATGTGAGATCACTCCATGTGAATTAATTTAATATTTAATTCATTGATCTCTCACTAGTGTATCTTTAGTTACAACTAGTTACAACTAGCACAACTGAGTTTACTCACTTAACTGAGTTAAACTACTTTACAACTCACATAACTACACATCCAACTTTGTTACAACTTCGGCTCACTCAGTTATAATGAAGTCCACTTGCATGTCCCACCAACCAACCTTAGAACTCAAAATTCCTTTAGGTAGCTGGTTTGCCACTTCAATTAACTGAAATCAAGTGCTTCAAGAGAATAGATTAATATTTATTGTCCAATTATTATTAAGAGATAATAATAACCGACATGCATTCCATTTTTAGACATGCGATCTATAAATAGACTTCGCACGTGCATCTAAAAATAGAATATCATCTATAAATAGAATTTTCTCACCATTCTAAAAATAGACTCCCTCTATAAATATAATTTGCTCAACATTCTAAAAATAAACATCCACCTAAAAATAGCTTGTGGGCCCCACCTAGTGTAGGTGCTTAATTTTCACCAAGATCATCATCTTGTTGAATCTTAACAATCCCTCTCAATAAGAAAGGGATTATCCTTCACTCCGACGTTGTCTCTATGGTATTCAAATTTTCTCCTGGTGAGCACCTTCATCAGAATATCTGTATCCTGATCCTCCGAAGGAATGTACTGAAGAAACATGATCTTCCGCTACACACAATCTCTGATATGATGATACCAGATATCTATATGCTTAGATCTATCATAAAACATAGGATTAATCGAGAGTTTAATGCAACTATGATTATCAAAATGAATCAATGTAGGATCTAAATGAGAACCAAAAAAACCAACCAGGATCTTTCTCATCCAGATAGCCTCACATGCAACTTGACTTCCTACCATGTATTCTGCTTCCGCTAAACTGAGTGCCACGGATCTCTGTTTCCTGTTGTACCTAGAAACAACTGTAGATTTGATACTGAAGACCCCTCCTGATGTGCTCTTTCTATCCGTTGGGCTTCCCACACAATCTGCATCCATGAAGCAATGCAACTTCACCTCATTCGTCTTTCTGTACCATAAGCCATACTCAGATGTGCCCCTAAGATATCTTAGGACATGCTTGCCATCCTTCCAAAAGAGCTTGGTAGGCTTAACCATCGCTTGAATAAGCTGGTTCACTGCATAGCATATGTATAATCTTGTATTTACTAAATACATTAGCGAATCCACAAACTGTTGATAGACAATAGCATCCACTACCTCTCCAGATGTAGCTTCCTTTTTCCACTAGTTTCCTGGAAGAGGAGTATCCATGGGTTTGCAGCCCTCCATGTGAAACTTACCCAGTATCTCCCTTGCATACTTTCCTTGAGACACAAAAAGTTGACCATCTCACTGCCATATTTCCAATCCAAGGAAATAATGAAGGAGGCCCATATCCATCATCTTGAACTCCTTTGCAAGGTCCTCCTTGCATGAGTGTATCAACTGCTCATCACCAGTTAGTATTAAATCATCAACATAAAGAACAATGATTAAAAGCTTACCATCCACCAAAATCTAGTATAGGTTTGCATCCACCTCACTCTTGGTGAAGCCAAGTCCAGTGAAATAGTTGTTGATCTGAGTGTACCAAGCACGGGGTGCTTGCTTCATCCCTTACAATGCTATTTTGAGTTTTCACACATGCGACTCACTGCTAAAGATCTCAAATCCTTCAGGTTTCTCAAGGTACAGTTCTTCCTCATTGATCCCATTAAGGAATGCAGTCTTCACATCCATCTGATGAATGTGCCAACCCATCTAGGTTGAGAGAGCATGGATCGTCCTTATGGAAGAATACCGTGCGACAAGTGCAAAGGTTTCTTCATAGTCAATCCCCTCGATATGTGAGAAGTCCAGGGCCACAAATATGGCCTTGTATTTCTCAACACTCCCATCAGTAGCTTGCTTTACCTTATATATCCATCTTGAACCTACCACTGATTTATCAACTGACCTTGGAACAATTTCCCAAGCACTGTTTCTGACAATGGATTCATACTCCCCCACCATTGCATCTACCCATGTGAGCTCCTGCACCGCTTCCTGAAAGGAAGATGGCTTGGTCACAATTCATTTTCTCATGAGAGCCATGTATCAAGTGAATTGGTTAGGAGACTGTCTCTGTCTACACTCTGAAGTAGGGACTCTACATTTTGTGTTGCATCAAACTTCAGCCTCTCAGCTTTTGTGGTACGCCTTCTACCAGTTCTGATGTTTGGCTCTGCATGAGTGGACTCCTCCACTCCATGAACCTCCTCTTATGGCTGATCCACATCTAGAGACTCATCTTTGGGAACCAAAAGTTCCTTCTCCGCATGTAAGTCTAGGTCCCTCTCAAGCGACAACTTCATGGCTTTCTCCTCATTGAATTTTCTATCCCGTCGCACCACAGTCATTCAATTGTTGGAAAATACACACGATAATTATGGGTTGTTTCTATGTACTCCAAAAATATCCCAACTTTAGCAGTCAGCTCCAGCTTCTTCCTGGAATTCTTGGTCACATACACATAAACAGATGAGCCAAAAATATGAAAGTGAGAAACATCCAGTTTCTTACCAGTAAAAGCTTCTTCGGGTGCACTCATGCCAAGTACTTTATGAGGACAATGGTTTTGCACATAAACCATAGTGTTGCATGATTCTGCCTACAAATGCATTGATAGGCCCTGATCATGCAAAATTGCTTGTGCCGCACCCATGATCATTCGATTCTTCCTCTCCGCGACCCCATTTTGTTGTGGGTTATGAGGCCCTATGAGTTCTCTTCGAATTCCTTCTTTTCTACAGAAGTCTTTGAATTCATTTGAGATGTATTCTCCACCATTATCGCTCTGCAGAGCCTTCACTTGCTTCCCTGACTCTTTCTCAACCAATGCCTTAAACTCACTGAACTTTGAGAATGTTTGATCCTTCTTCTGCATGAAGAAGATCCAACATTTACGATAAAATTCATCAACAAAAATAACATAATACCTGTGTTTTGTTGTTGAAGCAATCGAGAATGGCCCACACACGTCTGTGTGAACTCTCTCCAAGATCACTGAAGCACGGTTCTCCTTTTCATGAAAGGTGGACTTTGCATACTTCCCCATGGTGCAACCCTTGCACTGATCTAACTGAGCTAGTGTTCTCGTTGGAAGTCTAGTAGATATTTGCTACATGACTTTCAAGGCTCCATGATGAAGATAGCCCAATTGATTATGCCATAATTTTCCCTCATCCCGGCTCACCACTTTTTCCGCCTTGCCCATCATGGCAACGCAGCCTTCTACCTCCATTTTGTAGATATTCTTGACTTGAATCCCTATCCTCTTGGCTTGAACAGTTGTTTTATTTCGCAGGAAAGCTTTTCCATCTTTGAAAACAATGTCATAGCCTATGTCCTCCAACATTGCGACTGAGACCAAGTTTTTCATCAGACCTGGAACATGCATAACATATTTCAATTGAAATGGTTTACCTAACTCCCTCTCAAAGGTAATGGTACCAATTTCGGTTACACTATATTGTTCATCGTTGCCCATATTTTTATGTATTTGGAGGTCTTTCTCCTCCAAGTCACTGAAAAGCTCCTTATCTCCCATCATGTGGAAGGAAGCACCACTATCAAGGTACCACACCGATCCCAATGCACTTGAAACCAAGCATGTGATAAAAGAGAAATCAAGTTCAAATTGTGAGGCAAGGGCCTCACTAGCTATAGCTCCAGCATCCTTCTTGTTCTTCTTCTTCTGTGGGCAGTTAGTGGTGAGATGACCATGTTCGTGATAGTGAAAACACTTCACCTTGGACAAATCCAGATTCTTGCCTTTAGCCTCAGATTTTGAGTGGAATTTCTTCCCCTTACCTTTCCTTGGCTTGGCAGCCAAAGCAAATCCTCTTCATCATCATGCTTTGATGAAGATCCATCTATGGTGTTCTGCCTAAACTCCTCTTGCACTAGATCTAACCATATTCATTCCCAATCCGATAGTTTTTCCCTTCCATTGAGAGATTCTTGATAACTGTGCCAACTCTTAGAAAGTCCCAAGAGAGCCAAGCTCACCAAATCATCAACAGCAACCATGATTTCCACACTCCCCAGTTCATCCCAACATTGGACAAACTTTGTGAGATACTTAGGAATATTGTCATGCTTCTCCATCTTGATCTTTTTGAGTTTATGCTTCAACGCCAATTTCCTTTGGTTGTTGCTCCTTTCGAAAAGATCCATCAAAGCCTTTCACATATCATATGGAATGGCTTTCCCATGAAGGCTTGAGACAACATGGTCTCGTACACCTTCCAACAACATCCTTCTCGTCTTCACTACTTTCTTTTGCCATGCGTCAAGTAATGCAACATCCATCTAAGTGGGCTTAGGAACATCACTGTCGATGAATTCCTTCAAGCCATTATCTTCAAGCACCACATCCATCCTGTCCTTCCATGCAATGTAGTTTGAGCTGCCCTCGAGTGCATACTCTAGCCGCAAACCATTGAAATCCATTTCTATGTTTACTCAACTGTCGCACCAAGAAATTCTTGCAGCAAATTTGAATTGTTTCCACCAACAAACTCAGCTTAATATTGCAATCTTCTTTGCTCCGATACCGGGTATAAATTTTAATACAATTATGTATTTCCTGGATTCTCCTGATCTAACAATTATATGCCACTGTTAAATATAGAATCCTTCTACTAAAATCTTCGCATAAATTTAATCGTCAATTGCAAACACATGAAGAAAGATCAATCACACATAACATAGATGTTTTTACCGAGAAAGCATAAAGCTAAAAACCCCACTATCATATATTATGTATATATCATGGATCATGAAAAAATCTCATGCAAAACTCTAATCCAAGAGGTCCCAGTACAATGTACAATCGTCTCACACTGTCATACAAAAATTGGCAAATACATTCGCCAATTTACTGCCTCCTGACAACCTGCCTCCACTATGCAATCCCTGCTGATCACAATCCCTGAATGAATGAGATACTACCTTGCCTTGACTACGCAATCCTCATTGGAATCTCTAATGTGTGTGTGGTTGCATGAGTGCACCCACTAATGTCACAACATATAGTCAAACTGTCCCTTTCACCTATCTCTCAACTGGGTCTCCACTGGATCTGACATGCATGTAGTTAACAGTAGTAAATCTTCCGTTGCATGTGAGATCACTCCATGTGAATTAATTTAATATTTAATTCATTGATCTCTCACTAGTGTATCTTTAGTTACAACTAGTTGCAACTAGCACAACTGAGTTTAACTCACTTACCTGAATTAAACTACTTTACAACTCACATAACTACACATCCAACTCTATTACAACTTTGAATCATTCAGTTACAACTAAGTTCACTTGCATGTCCCACCAACCAACCTTGGAACTCGAAATTCCTTCAGCTAACTGGTTTTCCACTTCAGTTAACTGAAATCAAGTGCTTCAAGAGAATAGATTAATATTTATTGCCCAATTATTATTAAGAGATAATAATAATCAACATGCATTCTATTTTTAGACATGAGATCTATAAGTAGACTTCTCACATGCATCTAAAAATAGAATCTCATCTATAAATAGAATTTTCTCACCATTCTAAAAATAAACTCTCGCTATAAATAGATTTTTCTCAACATTATAAAAATATACATACACCTAAAAATAGCATGTGGGCCCCACCTAGTGTAGGTGCTTAATTTTCACTAGGATCATCATCTTGTTGAATCTCAACAGAGAAGGTAATTCATGATACTTTGAAAGGTGGACGAGGCATTACAAAGACCAAACGGGATAACCAAAAATTCATGGTGATCTTCATGAGTTATGAAAGTTATCTTAGGAATGTCTAGTACTTTCATTCCGATTTGGTGATAGCCTGAAGAAAGATTCAACTTGGTAAATAATTGGGCACCATGGACTTCATTAAGGAAATCATTGACTACGGGAATGGAAAAATTATCCTTGATGGTGAACTTGTTGAGGGCCTTGAGTTCAGGACACATGCGCCACTCCCCATATTTCTTTAAGACCATGACCATTGGGGACAAATAAGGGCTAGTGTTGGGACAAATAATTTCTGCTTCTAGTAGCTCCCTGATAATATTTTCAATCTTATTCTTTTGTGTGAATGGATACCTATAAGGGCAGACATTTAGTGGTTGGATACCCAGAATCAAAGGGATTTTATGATCATGCTCACCCGGATAACAGGGTAGCTCCTTGGGTTTTTCAAACACCTATTGGTGATGACTCAACAACTTTTTCAGATATGGATGAATGCTAGCAGGGCTTGATTCAATGGTATGGATTGCAATGAATTGAACAACTACCCCATGGTGTCCCTTTTTAAAAATATTCTCCATCCTATGTGAGTTGATGATAGTAGGAGGACTTTCTTGGAGCCCTCAAAGCATATGAGTGTGTCCATTCTGTTTGAAGCTCATATATAGGTCTTGAAATTCCATGGTAATGGGGCCTAGTGTTTGAAAATATTTTTCTTAGAGGACAATGTCACAACCTCCCATTTCAATTGCAAACATGTGTTCTTTAAGGTGATAGTCTCCCATCTGGAGCTTTAGTTTTTTGCAACGCCCTTCGCATTTCATGGTCCCCCCATTAGTTATAAATAAATTAAAACTAGATACTTCCTTCACAAAATAATGCACAGTCTCAGCAACTTTTTTATGTACAAAATTATGAGTGTTGTCACTATACCCCAACACCACCACTAGTCGATGCTTAATAAATCCTTTGATTTCAAGCATTCGCAAAGTATAAATACATGCTAATGTAGGAAGTGAGATAATTAGTTCATTAAAATTATGTGTTGTTGCAGTTTCTGTTGTAGTATCTTGGGGTTCCGCTACATCCTCCTAAGACACTTCAGCGACCTGGGCTTCATCCTCTGTGTTATTTTTAGTCACATCAATCTGAAAGAAATTTGGCTCCTTTCATTTATGGCGTGACGAATATTTTTCATCACAATAGTAACACAGTCCTTATCTTATCCTTTCATCTATTTCTTTTGGCAACACCATTTTCACCTTAAGGGTTATGGTCGGGCCACAAGTAGGGGTGGAACGTGCCTTTGATGTGCATGAAGCATGAATACATTGGGTATTAATAGAAGTTTATTCATCTAAAATTTTGTGGCAAGCTTCCAACCAAGTAGTCAGTTGATGCATTCCAACATGGGCCTGGGTGGCTTCCAACCAAGTAGTCAGTTGAAACATTCCATATAGAAGTAATACCCCTAGGCCCTTGGTTTTGATGACCAGTTGTGTAAATGTCATGATGCAATCTCATATTGTACTAGTTTATTTGAGCATCATGAGGAAACCCATAAATTGAGAGTCACTATCAAAATGAGTGCAAATGACTTTAGAGAACATATTCCAAGTTTTCTTATAGGGATAGCATTTCTGATGCCATTCCCACCACTTCCAACTTTCTTGGTCCAAGTAAAGAGCTCCCACATGTAGTTTGGTTTCATCATCCTAGATATTGTTGAGTTGAAAATATTGTTCCATTTGTGCCACCCACAATGTTGGGTTAGAACCATCAAATTTTTGCATGTCAATATTAGGTGTCTTATTTCTAGAATATTGGTGACCCTTGTGGAAATGATGATATTCCTCATATCAATGGTGGCTAGATTCTTGTTCCATGCTATCATCACCATGGTTTCCCTCCCCCATGTGGTCTTTAGCCTTGAGGATGTGTTGTATGGGTCCCAGGGTCTTTGCAATTGCCTCTTCTAGTTTAGTGGTGATATTTGCTTCTTGGTCTTCCACCTTTTTCTATAAGATTTCCATAACTTGAGCCCTCATATCTACCATATAGTGGCCTAGGTCATAATTTTGGGTTACTTAAAATTTGTACAGTTGTAATAGGTGTGAGACAAGGAGTATGTTGATATAGGTTAGTTGTAGGAACTTTCGAAAAAAATGGGACCACAAGAAAAAAAAAGCTTATTGGCAGATGGTATCATTGCAATTAGCTCGACATCCTGAATCTTCTGGGCTAGGTCCCTTGTAAGCATAATTTTGGTACCACCATAATTTTTTTTACTTCGATAGGAATATTAATCTTTGTTGATCAATATTGCAACAACTGAAATCCTAAAATCTCAATACTGCAAAATGTGTAGGAATTTGGCGGTCCCAACTGATCAATATTGCGGCAATTAAAACCCCAACTTTTGAAGACTACAAAATGTGTAGGAATTTTGTTGTCCCAACTGATCATGAATACAATGGAAAAAACTCCCAATTGTTGAATACTATAGGCTATGTAGGAATTTGGTAGTCCCAATTGATCGGTACTACTCGACTACCCTAGGTACATGCGAGTACTCTCCCTGAGTGTTGTTCTCAATGTACTGTAGTAGAAAGATAGTTGATGGCTTATTTAGGGTTGGTTTTAGGGTAAACTTGGGGGATTTAGATATACCAGAGGTACGTGGAAGTGCAGTCCATGTACAAGTGTTATCTGATTTGCTACTACTCAAAGGGGTACCAACAAGGGTTATAAGGGAGTCCAACATACATGACCACCTCTTGTAGTTCCTACATGTATGCTTCCCCGACTTTACATTGATGCATGTAAAAAAAGATCTATGTAGCTTAAAGACGCAGGAACACATTTCTAGCCTTAAAAAAATTGTTAAAATTGGTGGTGTGGTCGGCTCGAGAAAGTGCTCTGATGCCATTTGTAGTATGCTTGACCTACAGAAAATATCAAAAGTGCGAAATATTCCAGAGATACCATAGAAAATAACACAATGAGAGAATCGTAATGGAAACATTTTGTTAAGATCTACAGTGATACTAATTACTTGCCTCTTTGAGGGGGAAACCTCCAACAAAGCAAAGTTGAATTACACAACACCATAAAAAAATTCCCTTACTATACTCGACAATATATAGTTTCATGAGACCCAAAACCCCAACTACTCGTGGTCCCTTTCCTAATGAGATTTAACCATTTTTTTTATTAGCTATGGCTTGGTATAACTAATTTTGGTCCATTTTTTTATAATATGGGTCAACCACTTATAATGCTTATGGGATTTATTTATTAAAATAAATAATCATGACTCTTACGGGACCCCTTCGGCTTATTACATTAATAAAGGGGTTAGGGTCGGACCCTAAAAAATGAGCCTAATTAATTTCTTTCCATTAAGTTTTCTACTTCCAAAGGCAAGGGGCCTTCCTTCTTGCATCAAAACTACATCAATGCCACTTCTTGTATCAATAATACACCAATGCCATGGTCTGAGGCATCACAAACCACAATGAATGTTTTTGTGAATCTAGGTGTCGCCAAGATGAGAGTTGTACACATAACCTCTTTAAGTTCTTCAAAATCTTTGGTTTCTTATTTACTTGTATAGTGTGTCGCAGTTCCAATCCTTCAAATATAATTATGAAATTTGTACATGAGATACTTTTGCATGTCTCTTTAAATACTTGATTATTTCATAGCCTAAAAGTCCTAGAAAAAAAGATATAGAAAAAATAGCCAATTTATCTGTTTAAAATTTATTTTATCATTGTTTAAAATTTAATTGCTTAGTGAATGAATGTTGTATTGTAAAGAGAGAATAGAAATACAGTAATAATATAGATTGTAATGTATATTTCATGATATAATAGTATTTTATATCATTTGTTGTATTCTACATACACATACTACTCAGAGTACAACTGCTGAATACATTTCCAAATATAAAACGTAAAAGTAGTTCAGAAAAAGGGTATTTAGAATAACTAGATTTTTACAGTACTGAACTTCTGGAACTGGTAAAGGGAAAGAAACTATATACATATATGTAGAACAAACTGTAATTCTCAAGAATCTAAAGCCATTGAAAAGAACAACGTTCGGAATAAGAAATCCTCGAGATAACTTGCTAGAAGATTTCCTGAATAGAATTTATCAAAGATTGACAATCTAGTAGTTACATATAAAAGTCGAAAGTTCTAAAATAATTGTGAGCAAGCTTAAAAATGACAAAGGAATTTACTGTCAACATGTAACATTATAGAGAAAAAACTCAGAACTTTAAGAGTCTGTTGAACTCGAGATTTACGGTGACAATTAACAAGATAACTATTCAAAAACCATATATTTAAACTCCGTAAATGAGAAATAGGAATTACATTGTCAATAACAGGTAATTTCTTATCCTTGGCAATCAAGTTTGAATAAATTAAGCAACAGCTACAAACTAAACCCTTGCGGCTCAACTTGAACGCTATCCATCTAAAATGTTAAATATTCTTAGTTATCAAGAAGAGCGAAAGTGATTTAATAGAAATTTCAACATGAAATATATATATATATATATATATATATATATATATATATATATATATATATATATATATATATATATATATATATATATATATATATATATGTACAAAGTTGGCCATAAGTAATCGCCTTTTAAACATAGAGATTAAACCCTAGCTTTCTTGTTAACCAGTATGAGAACAGAAAGAATAAGTTTTCTTGCCTAAGAAGAAAACAGGTAAGACTGAGCCTCGGGGTAGGACTCAATTTCTTAAGAATAAATGTAAAATTAAACTTGTGATGATCCAACCACCAACAGGAGGAGACCTCGCCTGCAATAAGCGGAGGTGAGTATTACGACTCATAACAACAAGAACAATTTTCGGAGAAAATGTTTAATCTACTCACTAGTGACATTGTGGAAGAATTAAAGCATGTTCCTTAAGATTGTTTGCCGAGAATTCCGTAGGAACCTACCACAAAATCCATAAGCATAATCATAAGAAAACTGGGTTAACAATGAAATGAATCAGGGTAAAGGAAAAAAGTCTTAAGAGTTGACTGTATGAAGAATTTTATTAAGGTAAACAAAAGAATTAAAAGAGAATAGTAAATGAGTTACCTGATAGACCGCAGTAGTAGGTTTGAGGCGAAAAAAATACCGTGAGACTGTAAGAACCCAGACCAGAAGTCACTATTGGAATCAAATGATGGGTAGAGGAACTGCTTCTCAGAAAATCCATAGGAAACTTAGCAGGGTTTTGAAACGTATTCTCAGCGCAAGCTCTAAAACCAGAGCATCCACACTGTGCCTTAGAAATGAGTCTATTTGTTGCGTACCCAAGAGATTCTATGGATAATTCTTGCGGTAACAGCAGGGAGTTGCAGAGGTAAACCGATTCTACAGCAAAACGCATCAATGAGCCGGCGAGAGATGGGGGGGTATGGGTGGTTATCCTAACCCACCCTCATCCGCACCACCACTGTTGATCACATGGGACATTGATCAGATGGTGGAAAATGTGCCAGATCAAGGAACAGCTGTAGACCGTAACCCAAATCTTAAATGCCAGGACTAATATTGAGACAGGTGCATTAAACCATATTCATTGCAAATAAACAGTAACTAGGTGATACACATGGTTAAGGTGCATTGAACCCCAAACGCTTGATTTACCGAATCTAATAAGAGTACCATAAGAATTTAACGCTCAGTACTGGATATGACATTAGTCATAATGGCATAAATAATTACTTAGCTAAGTGTTGCATTTGTATACATATATTTCTTATAAGTTATGTCGATATGGAACAAAGCATAAAGTAATAATAATCAACCATGCGAAGATTCATATGAAACAGCAATGTAAATATTGTAGAGTTAGGGTAACTTATTGTGGTTAAATGTAATTTTTTTTGTATGTCATTTATATGTAAGTAATAATCATTACAAGTGGTATCAGAGCAGCATTGTAACGCTGGGACCCTATGGGTCAACTAACGTTTCAAGTTGTGTATTCCTGATGCAGACAAAAAGAGTTAGTGAGATATAATGAGAAGGACATCATTATAGCAACCACCTCTGAATCTCGGGGAACCACAACCCCGACAGTAGATGAACCCAGAAATGTGGGTACAGCTGGGGGTAAAACAACATCAACAAACTAGTAGGTTGTTAGAAGAACAATAGCACCAAACTGGTCTCCTTTTAACCACTGTACAGATGTTACAGGAGGAGATGGAAAGGGTGCGAAATGATAATGCAAGGTTGATGCAAGAGAAGGAGAGGATATTGAAAAGTCTCTCTGACAAGCAGAATCAAGGAATTGAGAAGCCAAGTACCAATAGGGAATTCCAGGAAGGAAATGAACAAAAAATTAGAGATCATGACATGGATAGAATAGAAATAAGTCAGTCTCAGCAAAGTAACTGAACTAAGAATTATAATGAAGCTTAATCTGATAATGTAACAGATCAGAAAGAAATAAAAAGGCAGAAAGTAGAGTTGCAAGGTGGATTTAGGAAAATAAAACCCCCCACATTTGATGGAGTAGAGGAAGAGGTAGTTGAGACATGGTTGATTAACATGAATAAATATTTCCAAGTGTATGAATACAACAGTAATCTTAAGTCTATATTGGCTATTTACCATTTAAGGGAGAAAGCCACTTTATGGTGGGAGGAAGTGAAGAACGTCCGCAGTATAGAGGACCAAGATGTAACTTGGGATGCATTCCAACAGTATTTTAAGGATAAGTACCTAACAAAACGCTTCTATGATGAAAAATCTCAAGAATTTCATGATTTGAAGTTGGGACAAATGACTATGGACGAGTATATTACTAAATTTACTTCCTTATTGCGTTACGTACCCTATTTAAGAGATGAAAAAGCTAAAGTACAGAGATTTTTAAGCAGTTTTCGGATGCATATGAAGGAACGTATAGAATTCTTAAATCATAAGATGATGGATGAGGCTATCAAAAAAGCCAGAATGTGCTACCAGCAAGCAAAAGTCAAGGTGGAGCAAGGTAAAAGCTGGCAGGCAAAGAAAGGACATAAAGGCAGTTCTGGTTTTAAACGAAACAAAACCAGTAATTTTAAGGGAACAACTAAAAGTCCAGTTAGTAGACAGTTTGGTAAGAATCATCAAAGAATAAGGTGGCCTGTAGAAGATAAAACTGTAGAAGCTTCCAGTAAACCAGAACAAACTCAGAACCAGAAGCTACCTTTACAATGCTGGGGGTGTGGGGAGGCACACTACTACCGAAACTATCCACAGTGAGGTACGAGTGAAGCAGTGACCAACTTGCAAAAAGCCTCAACAGTGGGTGATGTCGCCAGAAACATACCCAGAATTAATACGGTGTTGGAGGACTGGCAAGCTGACTATCAGCCGGCAATGATTGAACTGGAAGGTGAATTACTATCTCAACCTGTTTCTATTTTGGTAGATCTAGGTGCAAGTTTAAGCTATACAAGTCCCAAAGTAGTAGAAAACTGTAAATTACAAAGTCAGAAATTTAGGAAATTATGGTTGGTACAGTTAGCTACTGGAGCTAAGAGGAAAGTTAGTTCCAAAATATCAAATTGTGCACTAAATATTAATGAAAAGCAGCTAACTGTGGATTTGAATATTTTACCTTTGGGATCTTATGATGTGCTACTTGGCATGGATTGGTTGGAAAAGCATTGGACACTAGTAGATTGCAAAGAGAAGGTTATCTACTACAGAAAACAAGATAGCACTCGCCAGGAAATTCAAGGGATAAAGAAACCTGTATAGTTGCGTCCGATCACAGCATCCCAAATGGGTAAATGCATGAGGAAAGGATGTCAACTATACGCCATTCAAGTGGGTTTTACTGACTCTAAATAAAAGGCTCCTAGGCTGGAAAATATACCAATAGTGTAGGAACTCAAGGATGTATTTCCAAGGGAAATACCAGGATTGCCACCTAGAAGGGACATAGATTTTACAATTGAATTGATGCCAAGAGCATCGCCAATTTCCAGAGCACCCTATCGGATGATTGTACCTGAATTGATTGAGTTAAAAATGCAGCTACAGGAATTACTAGATAAGGGATATATATGACCAAGTGTATCTCCTTGGGGATCACTTGTATTATTCGTGAAAAAGATGGACAGAACCATGCGAATGTGCATGGATATCCGTCAGCTAAATAAACTAACTGTTAAGAACAGGTATCCCTTACAGCGAATTAATGATCTATTTGACGAAGTAAAGGGAGCCACAGTATTTTCAAAAATAGATCTAAGATCAGGATATCATCAAATCTGGATAAAAGATGAAGACATACATAAAACTACTTTTCGTACAAGGTACAGGCACTACGAATTTGTGGTGTTACCTTTAGGGCTAACCAATGCACCAGCAACGTTCATGAGGCTGATGCATGGTATATTTCATCCCTATCTGGATAATTTTGTATTAATTTTCATTGATGACATTTTAGTCTATTCTAAGAATGCGGAGAGGAAGAGACAAATCATCTCATGGATAGTGTTGGAAATGCTAAGGAAGCATCAGTTGTATGCCAAGTTCAGCAAGTGTGATTTCTTCAAGGAAGAAATTTAGTACCTTGGTCATGTAATCTCTGCTGAAGGTATTTCAGTGGACCCTGAGAAGATCAGAACAATTATGGAATGGAAAGTGCCTCAAAATGTGGCAAACATCTGATCCTTTATGGGATTGGCTGGTTATTACCGGCGATTTATTGAAGGATTCTCAAAAATTGCTTTTCCAATCACTTCACTACAAAGGAAAGGAAAGGTATTTAAGTGGACAAGGGAATGTCAAGATAGTTTTGAGAAGCTGAAGCAGTTATTAACTACCGCTCCAGTGTTAAAAGTAGTTGATCCTAATAAGTAGTTTGAGGTATGCACAGATGCATGTAAAGAAGGAGTTGGGGCAATCTTGTCGCAAGAGGGAAAGGTGATTGCTTATGAGTCCCGAAAATTAAAGGAGCATCAGCAGCGATATACAACCTATGACTTGGTATTAACAGCAGTGGTGCATGCACTTCGGGTGTGGAGGCACTACTTTCTTGGGAAAAGATTTGTGCTCAAAACAGATCACAACAACTTAACCAGCTATTTTAAGCAAGCTGATCTCAATTCTCGTCAGGCAAGGTGGAATGCTTTCTTGAGCAAATTTGATATTGATATGCAACATGCGAAAGGTAAGGAAAACTGAGTAGCAGATGCATTAAGCAGAAAGTTGCATGGTGTTTATGAACTATATTGTAATCAAGTTGAGTGCAGATTTCTGGAATAAATAAAAACAGAAGCAGATAAGGATCTTGAATACAATTTTATGTGGTAGCAAGCAAAGGAGCTCAAGGAACAAGGAAAACCAGTTGAATATGAAATTGATAATGATGGTTTGTTAACTTTCAAAAAAAGAATTTTTGTCCCAAACCGAATGGAGTTGAAGGAATTGATATTAAATGAATATCATCAAAGTAATTATTCGAGACACCCTGGTTATCAGAAGATGTTAACAACCATAAGGAAGAATTACTTCTGGCCTGGTATGAGGAGAGATATAGCAGAATATTTGAACAAGTGCTTAGAATGCTAGCAAGTGAAAGTGGAGCACCGACATCCAGCTGGGTTGATGCAACCTATACCGGTACCTGAATGGAAGTGGGAAGTGATATCATTAGATTTATCACTGGACTACCAAGATCAAAAAGGCACAATGACTCTATAATGGTAGTGGTGGATATATTAAGCAAATCTGCACACTTTATACCAGTGCAGTCCACTTATAAGACGGTGCAGATAGCGGATATATTCATTTGAGAGATCTTCAGATTACATGGAATTCCAAAGACTGGCATATCTGACAGGGATGTAAAGTTTACATCAGAATTTTGGAAAACATTGTTCATTGGGTTGGGAACCCAAATTAACTTCAGCATTGCTTACCATCTGTAGACGGATGGACAAACAGAGTGAGTAAATCAAATTTTGGAGGACATGTTACGTATGTATGTAATGCAACAACCAACTAGGTGGGAAGAGTATTTACATCTAGTAGAGTTTGCATACAATAACAACTATCAGGAATCACTCAAAATGAGTTTGTTCGAAGCCTTGTATGGGCGACAGTGTCGAACTCCTATTAATTGGAATAGCCTAGAAAACAAGTTGATGCTTGGACCCGACATGTTAGCTAAAATGGAGACAGAAGTAAAGAAGATTCGACAGAATTTGAAAGCAACTCAGGATAGACAAAAAGTGTATGTGGATAGAAAAAGAACTTATCGTGAATTTGAAATAGGGGACCATGTGTACGTAAGGATTAAGCCAAAGAAAAGCATGTTAAGATCGACGTCATGTGCCAAGTTGGCTCCCAGATTTTGCAGTCCATTCCAAATATTGGAACGAGTAGGACCTGTGGCTTATCGATTGGCTTTGCCTAGTCATATTCAAGTACACACCGTTTTTCATGTGTCTCTATTAAAAAGATACATTCACAATTCAAAACATATAATCCACTGGCAGAATATTCAGGTAGAATATGTATACCAGATTGATTAAAGTATGTCAGGACTTATAAGTCAAACTAATACAACTCATTGTTTGCAGGTCGAACCGGACGGAGAATTCCTGGTTGAACCCCTCAGTATAATCGATCGGAGGGAAATCATGCTCTGGAAGCGAGCCATCGCCTAGGTTAAAGTGCAATGGAAGCACTTTGGCCCGAAAGAAGCTACCTGGGAGGATAAAGGTTTTATTCGAGAAGCCTATCTTGAACTTTTTGCTAAAACATAATGAGAACACCAGGGACGGTGTTCACTTCCAGGGGGGGGAGTTGTAACCACTAGCTTAGTCATTAACTAGTTGTTAAGTTATGTATTAGGAATTTTCAAAAAATTACTGTAATTATGTTTCAAAACATTGTGAACAGAAACTTAATTTGAATAATGGAAAACTGATTATGGAATTGGTTCCATAAAGTAAAAGACTGATGGTAAAGTAATTTCAAGATCTGAGAGTTAGTTGAACAGAATTCAGTTCAAACAGTTGCCCACCTCTGGGGATAAAAAGGGAATCCCAGGGAGTATTGGGGGTTTTGTTCGGTAACTGAAGGAGGAAAAGACTCTGGAGAAAATTATGGACTGGTGTTAACCAGGGAATTAATCTAAATTTTCTATTGGATACTGGAATTGGAAACTGGACCGGATTGTCCCGCAGTCTCTTCCAGAATTTCTGTCAACAACGAAGCTCAGGCTTGGAGCTCGGTGGAGAGTTGGAGGACGTAATTGCCTCACTCATGGAAGGGAGGCATAAAATCAGTCCCAACAACAGAGGATAGAAAAGTAATTTGTTAACTGTAATTACAGGAGATTCTGTTTACATAATTTTTCTTGTAGAAAATAGATTATATGGAAATTTGTTTACTGATTTTAGTTAATCATCTGAGGACTGTAAACCCAGACCCCTCGAAAGAAGGTTCTGGGTAGATCATCCTTTTCTACCTATGATATTACATGGACATTTATGGTCTGGACATATATGCTAAAACTAATTGCTTAGTGAATGAATGTTGTACTATAAAGAGAGAATAGAAATACAGTAATAATATAGACTGTAATGTATATTTCATGACAGAATAGTATTTTATATCATTTTTTGTATTCTACATACACATAATACTCAGAGTACAACTACTGAATACATTTCCAAATATAAAACGTAAAAGTAGTTCAGAAAAAGGGTATTTAGAATAGCTAGATTTTTACAGTACTGAACTTCTGGAACTGGTAAAGGGAAAAAAATTATATACATATATGTAGAACAAACTGTAATTCTCAAGAATATAAAGCCATTGAAAAGAACAACGTTCGGAGGAATAAATCCTCGAGTTAACTTGCTAGAAGATTTCTTGACCAGAATTTATCAAAGATTGACAATCTAGTAGTTACATATAAAAGCCGAAAGTTCTAAAATAATTGTGAGCAAGCTTAAAAACGACAGAGGAATTTACTGTCAACATGTAACATTATAGAGAAAAAACTCAGAACTTTAAGAGTCTGTTGAACTCGAGATTTACGGTGACAATGAACAAGATAACTATTCAAAAAACATATATTTAAACTCCATAAACGAGAAACAGGAATTACATTGTCAATAACAGGTAATTGCTTATCCTTGGCAATCAAGTTTGAATAAATTAAGTAGCAGCTACAAACTAAACCCTTGCGGCTCAACCTGAATGCTATCCATCGAAAATGTTAAATATTCTTAGTTATCAAGAAGAGCGAAAGAGATTTAATAGAAATTTCAACATGAAATATATATATATATATATAGGCCGGCCATGGCATTGCCTTAAAACATAGAGATTAAACCCTAGCTTTCTTGTTAACCAGTATGAGAACAGAAAGAATAAGGTTTCTTGCCCAAGAAGAAAACAGGTAAGACTGAGCCTTAGGGTAGAACTCAATTTCTTAAGAATAAATGTAAAAATGTAAAATTAAACTTGTGATGATCTAACCACCAACAGAAGGAGACCTCGTCTGCAATAAGCGAAGGTGAGTATTACAGCTCAGAGCAACAAGAACAATTTTCGAAGAAAATTTTTAATCTACTCACCCGGCATTGTGGAAGAAGTAAAGCATGTTCCTTAAGATCGTTTGCCGAGAACTCCGTAGGAACCTACCACAAAATCCATAAGCATATTCATAAGAAAATTGGGTTAACAATGAAATGAATCAGGGCAAAGGAAAAATGTCTTAAGAGTTGACAGTATGAAGAATTTTATTAAGGTAAACAAAAGAATTAAAAGAGAATAGTAAATGAGTTACCTGATAGACCGCAGTAGCAGGTTCGAGGTGAAAACAATACGGTGAGACTGTAAGAACCCAGACCAGAAGTCGCTGTTGGAACGAAATAATGGGCAGAGGAACTGCTTCTCGGAAAATCCATAGGAAACATAACAGGGTTTTGAAACGTATTCTCAGCGCAAGCTCTAAAACCAGAGCATCCACACTGTGCCTTAGAAATGAGCCTATCTGTCGTGTACCCAAGAGATTCTATGGATAATTCTTGCGGTAACAGCAGGGAGTTGTAGAGGTAAATCGATTCTACAGCAAAATGCATCAATGAGCCAGTGGGAGATGGGGGGGTATGGGTGGTTACCCTAACCCACCCTCATCCGCACCACCACCGTTGATCACATGGGACATTGATCGGATGGCAAAAAATGTGCCAGATCAAGGAACAGCTGTAGACCGTAACGCAAATCTTAAATTCCAGGACTAAAACTGAGATAGGTGCATTAGACCATATTCATTGCAAATAAACAGTAATTAGGTGATACACATGGTTAAGGTGCATTGAACCCCAAACGCTTGATTTACTGAATCCAATAAGAGTACCATAACGCTCAGTACTGGATATGACATTAGTCATAATGACATATATGAAACAAAGCATAAAGTAATAATAATCAACCATGCGAAGATTCATATGAAACAATAATGTAAATATTGTAGAGTTAGAGTAACTTATTATGGTTAAATGTAATTTTTTTTATATCATTTATATATAAGTAATAGTTTACATTATCATTTGATTTTTCTTAAATTTAAAAATAAACTTTGATTTTTTTACTTTTGCTTTTAAATAACTTTTCCTTTTATCTAACTTGGCACATAAACAATTAGTTTTTCCTTTTATCTAACCTGCAAATAAACAATTAACTTTTCCTTTTATCTAACCTGCACATTGATTTTCAATTTAATGTTTTTTTCTAAAAATAAAAGATACCAAATTATTATTAATTATCATTGCGCTGCTAATAATTGGGCAAGTATTCATTATTGCGCTAAATATGCACAATCCCATCCTCAATTCAAAATTATTACCAATATTATCCTGGTTTAAAAAAATATGTTACTCATTTTGAAATTGTCAACTTCTTGGATCACTTATCAGATCAGATTGGTGATGAATTCCAAACAATTTAGGTAATTGAAATGACTCAACCTTTGGGATATACAAACCAACATGGGCATGACGTTTATTACAGTGAGCTACAACATGGGCATGAGCATGAGCTACCTTTAGTCTTTTAATTATTGAGGAACAACAAACCACCATCACTTCTTATTATTGTTTTTTTATCTAAATAATTCTCATTCTATTTATAAACATATCAGTACAAAAAACTACCAAACATATCAGTACAAAAAACTACCACAGCCTCAGCTGACAAAGCCTGAAAGCTGGATTTGATGCTTGAAAGCTCGTATCTTGCCGGCTTCGCAGAGAAAACCGGCCTTAACCAGCTGTGGAGTCTTGTCATGGGCTGGAGAGGGAGGTTCCTCTATCCAGTCCCGGTCCAAGGTACATACAAACTGAAACTCAGCATATCTGCATATGATAACTGCATCATTAACATATATGTTACTTAGAGTAACAGCATAAACTAACTGTTTTATTTTCCTATTATATTATATTTCTGCAAACAAGGAAATGATATAGTTAAATAGAGGACTGGTTCAGAGAGAGAAGTTTGACTAGTGATGCTGATCGTTAAAAGAGATGAGAGGGCAAACGCAGTGAGGGGATTGCAATTAATGGAGAAGCTCTCTGCAGCGTGATTCCAAACTTCTCATTCATGTCCATGTTGTCTGTTGTGATGCCATCCGGGAGAGACCAGTTGAATGAATGGAGGAGAGAGGCTGTGACCACATGAACCATCCGGTGAGCCAGAGGAAGCCCAGGGCAAATTCTCCTTCCTGACCCAAACGGAATCAGTTCGAAGTTTTGGCCTTTATATTCTATGTCACACTCCATAAATCTCTCAGGCTTGAACTCTAAGGGCTCATTCCAGATGGTCGGGTCTCTTCCAATTGCCCATGCATTTACCAGCACCTGAGTGTCCTTGGGTATCGTGTACCCTGCTACTTCACAACTGCTCTCTGCTCTGTGAGGGATCAACAGAGGCGCTGGCGGGTGAAAACGAAACACTTCTTTCACCAGAGCGTGAAGATAAGGCAGGCGATCGATGTCACTTTCCTCAACTCTTCTATCTTTCCCGATTACTTCATCCAATTCTGCTTGAGCTTTCTTCATTATGCGAGGATTTTGAATTGCCTCCGCCATTGCCCATTCAATTGTGGAACTGCTCGTTTCACTACCCGCTACGAACATGTCCTGCACATCACCAATTTCAGCAAATTGAGACTTCATAATATTTTAAAAATCTCTCTTCAAACATTAGAGAAGCAGCTTTCAATAGTGAAGAATTAGACTTACATATAGAAAGGCGACAATGTCTTTCTTGGTGAAAGTTTCTCCGCTCTCGCTTCTGTATTCAAGTAAAATGTCCAGAAAGTCTTTTGCCTTGCCACTGCTGTGATCAGTTCTGCCCTCAATTCTACTCTGGATGCGAGCCTCAACAGATCGATCCAGCAGCCCAAATATAATACCTATATTCTTGGTTATATCGCGGCTCACGCCCTGAGGGTCCAAAATTCGCAGAAAAGGAAAGTAGTCAACCAAATTTGGCTTTCCCCCAATAACCATCAATTTGGTGACCGTTTCTTTGAAATCTTCAGCGGCCTGAGAGTCCCGTCCGAACATATTTTGAGAAAAAATCAGGTTCCCCAACAGATTCAGACTGGTAAGAAACACAGTGTGCCCAATATTCACTCCCTTCGCCTTTGTAGAATCTTCAAAAATAGATTGAAGGGTGGAAAAGACCTGATTTCTTCTGAGATGCTGCAAGGCCTCCAATCTCTTGACATTGAACAGTTCAGTGTTGCAGAATTTTCGAAGCATACGCCAACGAGACCCGCAGGAGCTGCTCCATGCCAACGAAGAGTCGCTGTAGGAGAGACATTTGGAGGCTTCTATGACAGTGCGTCCGGAAAAGACTTGGTCATGACTTTTCAAGATTTCTTTTGCCATGGCAGGAGATGAAACCACAACTGTGGTTTTCATTCCGAGATGAAGAGTCATCAGAGGACCGTATTTTGCAGCAAGACCATACATAGACTCATTGGGCTTGCCCCCAATCTGGAGAAGATTTCCAACAATAGGCCATCCTGGAGGCCCTGGAGGCAGCTTGTCTGTGTCTTTTCTTGACATATTAATGATCTTTAAAACCAAGCATATTGTCATAAAAATCATTATATAGTACCAAAAACAACTAATTTCCTCCATTACTCAGATACTAATCTCCAGAAAACTCAAAAACACAATCAATAAAATTTAAACTTCAAAAAAATCACCAGACTACCTATAACCATATACAAACATATCTATATAATATATATAGCAAATTCAGAATCTTAAAATTCATGGTGACGTGACCCACCGGCTGTGGCTTTTCAACCAAAAAAAGAGCGTGCCGAGACTTGGAATATCATTTCATTAATCGGAGTGAATAGCCATCATTTCTGACTTTTGTTTAACAGTATATCTGATAAGATTGAAATTGAAGTCCAGGGATGGTGATTAATCTCCTGCCGTACTGTAACGATGGTAATTTTTTTTTTAAAATAATGTAGAAAAAAATTGTTAGAGATTTTTGAAAATCTGGTCACAGCTTTTTAGTTGAAGAATTTTAGATGTTTTTGGGATTTTTGATGGTGTTATTTTTATTTTCACTATAAAAAAATAATATGCAAATACTTTTTAGATTTTTCAATTTTATTTTTATTTTTATTTTCGTTATTTAAAAGATAATATTCTAACAAGAATCTAATTTTTTTTAATTTGATTCCAACAAAAATCTAGCCATCTCAAAGAAACACCAATTTCTCTTATTTCCATAAAAATCTTATCACAACTCAAACTATATTTTTTTTTTCCTAATTTGTCCATTACAAGTCATAAACTATTTTTCTTATTTTTCCTATTTATAAATCACAATTTATAAACTATTTTTATTATCCCTTTTTCCTATGTGTGGATGACAAATCATAAATTATTTTAAATTATTTGTGTATCACAAGTCATAAACTATTTTTGTTATTTTTCTCAATTCATAATATTTCTTTTATATTTTTCTCATCTTTGGATCTCATTAGAAAGATTCTTCATCATATACTAATTTAATTTTCTATTTCTATCCATAATTTGATTATTAAAAAATATATATAATTGTATTTATTCTATCTTTTTTAATTTAAATTTGTAAATTTTTATTAAAAAACACAATATTTCTTATTAGTCTTACTAAAAATATACAATTATAATAATAATATATTTTTAAAATTAAAAAGAATATAAACACCAAATTAGTAGATTAAACTTATTTATGAAGCCTCATACAATAATTTGATTATTAAAATATAGAGTAAGTATAGATCTTTAAATTTAAATTTATAAAATATTTGTGAATCACATTTCAAACTAATTTTGTTATTTTTCCTTTTTTCTCTATGTGTGGATTACAACACAAATTATTTTTGTTAATTTTCTTGTATTGGGGATATTTTTTTCTAATTTTTATTATCTTTGGGTGTTTTATTGGAAAGATTCTTCATAATGATAATACTTTAATTTCCAAATTTTATCAATAATTTGACCAAAAAGAAATATAGAAAAAAATATTTATTCTATCAAAATTCCACTTCATCCAAGATTTTAAAGCCAAGGGCTATTCAGCTTCTCAAATTCATAAAGTTATCCAAGTTGTTCTTCACTCTAAATCCAACCCCTCTACCTGTCTTTGTGTGTTAGCCAAGTCTTTCTCCTTTACATAAAAGGAACCATCAATATCATTGCAAAGATTCTATCCAAAAAAAACATTAAGACCTTCTTCAAGTCCCATAGAACCCTTACACACTTATTCTGTGACCTAAAGATAAGATGGACCCTATGCAAGAATTTGGCATCTACAAAATTCCTTGTTGATACGGTAAGTCTTATATTGGTCAAATTGGTTGCCATAGCTTAACATTCTCATAACACCTAATTCTCATAACACCAAGCCCCTTATTCTCTTCGACTAGGCTTGAACCCTAGCCTATGTTTCTTCTCATAATTATATTTTCACAATATCACTGAACATTCTCATAACACCAAGCACCTTATTCTCTTTGACCAGGCTTGAACCCTAGCCTATGTTTCTTCTCATAATTATCTTTTCATCACATTAAGGAAGCTTCATAAATTTAAAAGCACCCCAATAATTTCAACAGGGAAGATAACTATAATCTTAAACACTCCTGGAAGTCTATTATCCATCTCCCATTTCATCTCCCTCCTCCTCCTCCTCCTCCCCCCTACCTATTTTTTAATGTTTTTTTTTAAACCGTTTTCCCATAAATAATTTATAATTCATCCACGAAACAAATTAATATTTACAATAAACAAATAAATACATTTAATTTAAATATTAAAATAAAATATCACCTATTATAAAATAATACCACTTCCCTACCTTTGTTCCCTATCATCCAAGTTTTAATAATAATTTATTAAGAATATTACTAATAAAATATTTTAACAAAAAAATTAATAATAACTCATTACTAATATTACCAATAAAATATTTTAACATCTAAACACTCTAATTTAATTTTAAATTTATTAATATGATATCATTAATTATAATTTGTATTAAACCTATGATAATAAATAATACTCAACTTCATAATAAAGATAAATTAATAAATATATAAATTATTTATTTTATTTTAACCACATTATAATACCACTTAAAACATTTAAATAAAAAATCTATATATATTAGATTCTAATATAATATATTTAAGATCTAATATTATACTATATTTTTCTAAATATTAATAAAGTTTAAACAATAAAATTAAATTTATTAAATAAATAAACTATTTAAATAAATAAATAATTGGTCTGAGTGGACGTTAACCATCATCATCATCATCATAATCGAAATTTTTTTGTAATAAATAAATAAACTATTTATATTAAATTTGTATTGCACTGATTTTTTTTAATAATTAATAAAATTATATATTTATAATTAAAAATAAATAAATATATTACTTTTATCCTTATTAATTTTATTTGGCTATTTATTTTAACTAATATTCTTAAAATAATTTATATCCTTTATTAATTTTTAATTTACTAATTTCCAATTTTATAGTGGTTATTCATATTCTTATTCTCTAGTTATTATGATTTGATGAGCTAACACTTTAACATTTATTAGTTTTTGGTGGATGATGGTGAAGTGTTTATGGGAAATAATAGACAAAAAAACCTCTTACACAATTTGGAACTTATCAAAATACTATATCAATTCTTAATATATATTTATTTATTTATTTCTTATTAATCTCACTAAAAATATATAATTATAAAATAATATTATTTCTTATTTGTGAAAATTTTTATAAAAAAATACATATTTATTCTTCTTAAATTTATTCTTCTTAAAAAAAAACATATTTATTTCTTATTAATCCCACTGAAAATATACAATTATAAAATATAATATTTTTAAAATTAAAAGAAAATCCAGACACCAAATTAAATGAAAGTTATTTGTGAAGCAAGAAACTTGCACCTTTGCTACCTCTTTGAATTAAATATTTCCTAAATTCCAAACTATATATTTTAATATATACAATGTTAATTATTTGGTTACATGTTCATGCTATCTACCACCCAAGACATCGTGCACAAGTCGATCGTGTCGTTCTCATGTGTCAGTTGAAGTCAAAGACGGACGCAATTACATCACACACCTGTTCAACTTGGGGAGCAGAGGTCAATTGTGAATGGCAGCTGCCTGAAAATTCAAGTCTCGTTGTTAAAGTGGCATCTGAGCCTTTGATATCCTCGAGAGTTGTGGAGGTCTCTCCATTGAAATTAAATAAAATTATTTGGTAATACTTTAATGATGTGCCTTTGTCGGTAGGAGTTCTTATTTTCTCAGCATGTGCTGGTGCCAAAGAAAAAACACTGATAAGATTTGTATGGTAACGTATGCTTCGTTGACCCATAGATCATTAAAAAACCAGGGTAAGAGTAGAGTAGGGTGTGATAACGAACATTAACGAGGGGCTTCAGAGCAGCAAGTCTTTGCTTTGAGTAGGGATTTGATCGGATTAGTTGGGATTATAACAAATACAACTAATTAGTAGAAATTCTTTTGGTAATAGAAATAATTTTTACTAATTTATATGATGGATCACAGAAGTTTAGATTCCAAAAATACAATCAGTCCATAATAGTTTCGTAAAAATAAATTATTGCTAACAATACTAAACTGTTTAATTTATTGAAATAACAATGATTATCCTTGTAGTAATGATGAAATAGCAATGCTCAACTTCAAGTTTGGTTGATGTCAATTTTGCAAAGTCTGCAAGGTTTCGTTTCCCTTTGAGTTGTTTTGCAGAATCTTGTCAGAAACCATGATAGAACAAATTATTAAAGATTGAATTTGAGTTCAATATGCTTCTTAATTTAAAAAAAATAAAATTAATTAAAAAAAAAAAAAAACAAATTTGGCATCATGATTCAAGAAGGAAAAAAAAAAATCTCTTTAATCTAGAAATTATAGTACTTTTAATGCAGAATAATAAGAGCAACTTTCTGAGAGGAAATTGTGGCACTCAAAACAAGAAATCCCGAATAAGCTAAAAGCTGGTCTCCAATGTGATCATTGACCATAGAAAAATAGTCAAAGTAGTACCGGAAGGAAAGGTAGTCTCGAAGGAAAAGTAGTCATTATAAGAAACTTAGCTATTTCAATAGAAAAGAAACCTGTGTTGGTATAGTTTCAATAAATTAATTTAATAACATGGAGGAAAAGAGTCCAGGGTTAGTAATAAACTCATTAAAATATATCTAGAGATTTTATAGACAAAACACAAGTAGTGCATAACAAAACACAACCCTATTGGAGAAACAAATTAGCCTTAGATATTGGTGATAATATTGGACTTCTAATTATTTCCAACAACACTGGACTACCTAATTTATCCAATTTATTGAAATAAAAATGGTTGACTCTTGCAGTAATGATGAAATGACAATGTTCAGCTTCAAGTTTTGCTGACGACAATTTTGGCAAAGTGTGCAAGGTTCTGTTTCCCTTTGAGTTGTTTTGCAAGGTGATAGCGGATGTAATCTATGCGAACAAACTTCTTGTACAAGCATGGGTGGTGTTCATCCACTAGATTTGGCGATGGAGCCACCTCTACATCCACCCCTGCAGGTGTTCATCAATTAGATTTGGTGATGGAGCCACCTCTACATCCACACCCGCATTGTAGAAATTAGCAATAGAAAGTCTTGCTCTATCTTGGTTTGTTACTGCCCGATGCAGGCCACACTTTTGTATTTCCCATTTGTCATCACCTTAATAAAGAAGAATAGACAATTAGTGAATCAGAGACTGAATAAGTGATATTATAAATGTTCCAAACAACTTAATAAATTATAAGTCCAACCAAGATCTGGAGTCACTGAATTTAATAGCTTGATGTAAAAAAATATTCAATGGAATGGCAGAAGGATGTGTTAAATGTACTACAGTGAAAATACTACAAACCATAACACAAATACCAATCATACTATCAGTGCCTTTCTGATCGACCCTGTGCTAGATATCGTTTTGGGAGGTGGGGTAGGGTTTCACACTTGCGGAAAGGACGAATTCTTAGGAGGTAGGCAAGTCGATGGTTGATATTGATATACTGATGTAGGAAAACCGGTGGCTTCTAGCTTCATTGGCTGTTGTGACCGGCGAAAGAACACAGAGGTGACATCCCTTTTAGTTCCATTTAATCTAGTCAAAGAATATCTTCCAGTTTATGTACTACTTTATCGTGTAGAAGCAGGAGTATAGGTAAAGGTGGTTGAAGATGATGAACTCTTAGCTAAACTGTGAGGGGGGGGGAGCGGGGTGAATCAATTTAGTACATTCATGGACTTTTAATAATTTTCTTTAAACTTATTTACACCTCCATTTCATAAGCAACTTAATATATAATGAAACAACAATCTTAATATGTGAGGAGCAAGTGTTAAGCAGATTAAATATAGTACATCAACACATAATCATCATGCACATAGACAACTAATATAAGTGGAAACCCTTAAGGGAGAAAACCACATCTTATTATTGTTGTGATGCAAAGTCAAGCTCCAACTCCCTCTCACCACTGCTTTTATGTAGGCTCCAACCTACAGGAGGCTACTACCTCAAATTCTGCAATCTACAACTTGCAAGGAAGCTCCAACTCCCATCTATTTTTTGCAGACTACAACCCACAGGAGGCTCCTACCTCGACCAACTACAACTAGACATCTATCAAGTTACAACATGATATGGAAGCACCAAATCCCTCACACTACAATAAAATCATATGCTGATTTGCCTGGATATCAACTCTGTTTTTCTCCTTCTTCAATGCTGCCCTTCCAGCCTTCAAATCTGCTTCATATCAGCTCTGTTTTGCTCCTTCTTTAATGCTACCCTTCCAGCCTTCAAATCTGCTTCATATCAGCTCTGGATCTGAGATATTAGCTCTGGATCTGAGACATCAGCTTTGTTTTGCTCCTTCTTTAATGTTGCCCTTCCAGCCTTCAAATCTGCTTCATATCAGCTATGGATCTGCACAACATCTCTATCTTCTTTCTCTCATTCTTTCACTCTCTCACTTCACTATGCACATTATAATAACATCATTTATAGAGATAACTTCATGGCTTTGTGTATTCCACCTACGAAAATGAAGTGAATAGGCTTGACTCTTTGCCTTCCACTCATTCCTTTCCAAAGTCTTCATATTATGAATATTAGAACAAAAAATAGATAATTTATCCAATGTCAATTTCAGCCATATGTAATGATTAGATGCATCATCTTAATGCCAATATCAAATAACAACATTTATCATTAATGTATTACCACAGTCTTTGCCACACCTTTGCCTTTGCCTTGGATTCTTGCCTTTGCCTTAGATTCTTGCCTTCGCATCACAACAATTTAGCTCAATCAACAGTTTCACATTATTACAATTTCTTCAATGTAGAAGTTTCTATAATATTATCCAACCATCAAGCCATCAATGCTATACCAAACCATCAATGTATCTGCTGCTCCTTTACTTCTTTGCAACCTCTTCACTGCACTTTTTCCTTCTTTTCCTTGCTGCTCCTTTATACCTTTTTTTTTAATCCTAATCTTCTCCTTTGCCATCAATGACAATATTTCCAACAGTCTCCTCCTTTGGCATTGATGGCAACATAAAAACAAACACACCAACTCCTTCTCCCTCCATTCTATCTTCATACATAAGCTTATATCCCCCTTTCATTCTGAGAAGTGTCTTCCTTCCTTTGATTACGTCCCCCTTTGACATCAATGGCAAGGGAGTTACTTCAGTCCATGTAAAAAATCATAACATATAACAAATATAATATATCAAATCCTTGAATCATATTATTGAAGGAATTATATAGATTGGAGGAAAAGTTCAAGGAATATCTTTGCACACAATATCATTGAATTCTATTGCAAAGAAACATATATAACATTGCCATATATTGATTTTAGTAGAACTGCCCTCCTCCCTTGAACAATGTTTTCAAGGAATAACTATCAGACCTTCCGATACCACCTTTGATTATTAAAAATCTAGGTCAATACAAATTCTTTTCAAATAGAAGTGAGTAAGTGGCTTGTGGGACTATCCTTGTCATTATTGGATGCACTCCAACATTTCACTGGTGGTGGTTTGGACTCAACTGCATTAATTTCCCGAGCATAAGTTTCCTACCCAAACTGCTCTGAGCTAGCGTGGGAACCTTGTCATTCGGTGGTATGGGGGAGGGCTGTGAAGCCAATTGTGTCATCACTCAATATTCCCTGAAGATTCGACCTGCTATGTGGTGAGGCGGACATGTACTCCTCTTTGATTGCTGTGAATGTGCCAATCCAGCCATAGAATCTGCCCATAGCTCTTAGTTTTTTTTTTTCATGGGGCTAAACCAATAGTCCAGAAAGTTACAATTGTGGCCAATTTCAGCTTGATCTTTTGGACTTGGGTAGTGATATGTAGAGACAATTGAAGACTTATTGCCACGCTATCAGCCCATGGAAAATACTTATCTGCAGGATCTTGAAGATACTTATCATTGAAAAAATAGGGCACGTGGATATTACTAATAGTGGTTATCCATTCAAAAACTTCTTTCATGCCTTATTTGATATATCAATTCTTCCATACGCCTCTATAATACAAAAATATGCCAAACTGAGATTCGATCCTTCAAACAAGCTTTGTGACTATTCTCCAATGCTGTGAGAAACATTAGATCTAATATCATTTTCCAAAATTCTTACAAGGATCTACACATTTTTTTCATTATATGAGACAGAGGATTCAAGGATGCCTTTCCATCATTGCTCGATTCAAGGAACACATCAAGACTTAAAATGAATTGTGTCCATCACTGATCCAAAGAAATTTGTAACAGGTACTTGCTTAATGGTGATATTTCATACATGTTCAATCTCTCAAAACAAAAAAAAAACCAGGGTGTAAAACGTAAACCGGTCCACTACAGGTACACCAACATCAGAATCAAGGTGATGAGAATAGGAATTTTCACCCTTCAAACTGCTCCCAATTTCCAACACCCCAGGAGAGTAAAGCTAGGAATACAATGTTTCAGATTGGCAAGTATCCACCATTATCAAAAACTCCTTATATCTGTGTTTATCTCGCATTTGTTCAATTGCATCAGCTAGATTATGGCTCTGAATCTCTTCAGAATCCTGAAATTTGAGAAAATGGTCACCTTTGTGCCCTGTCATGTAAAGAAGAATGTGACTACCTTCATCACTTAAGAGGTGCTTTGAACAGGGAACAACAGGATCATGGCGCCCAGTAAAAACACGCAATAAATTCTCAACAATCATCTCATAGCCTCTGTAATCTACCTCAACATTATAACCATATAGATTAATTTGATGATTCTCATTGTTAAAAGCTTGAGCAAGATAACTATTTATAGCATTGAAAGCCATATCATCTGCCAACATGAGTATGATCCTCTCATCGGGAATTCCCAACCTTTTTACAGTCCGATATAAGGACAATGTATTGGCCGTGTGCCGATAGTTGAACCAGAAGCAAAATGTGCAGACCAAAATTTCCCAGTTGTTAGTGTGCATCTCTCTACAGGACCGAACATTGAGAAATCTCCATTTGTTTGGTTGTAGACTGCCCCAATTAGCCATGATATGATATCATATTACTTATCAAGAGTTGATTCATGCAGAAGTTAAAAAAATGATATGGGATGGGCACACCATATATATATATATCTGGCAACCAACCAGTGCAAATGGATGAATGAGAAATGAGCCAACTCTTGATTCATACAACGGTACAATAATCTAGGTATAATGAATCTTTATGCTAGCATACACCACGATAAGAAAATCTGGCGCTTAGAGAGTGTATCTTGTAAAAAAAATACCTAAAAAGACCATTCACATCTTCCATGCATTGATAGTCTTTTCTCTGGCAAACTTCGTTTAGCAGATTCAACTTTACTCCGATTATAATAATTTTTCTATATAAACGTTTCCACCATCATGGAGTTCACATAAAAATTGTAACTTACGCATCTCAAGCAATGAAATGCCACTAATACAAATATGTGGGATGGTTTTTTTCCAGTAAAGTGACAACGAGTTCGTGTTGTGCATGCTTGATTCACTTCTGGTCAACAGTCTATCTCATATCATTCGGGCACTGTCTATGTCAAAAATGATGGCATCGGTTTGCTTCAACCAAACTTCCAGTAGAACTATGCCTTGGAACCCCACTTTTTAAAATATGCCTTCAACTTTTCATCCTGTAGCTAAAAATAGATATATGGAAGGCCTACGATCCATTGAATCTACACAAAAATAATGTTATAAATCCCCATCACTCTCAATTAGATTTATCTTTGAAATTATTAGCACTCTCTGCACTATTGTGGATCCAATCTTCACTGTCTTCTTCATCCAGGGGTATGGAGCGCTTCCAAAAAGAAAACCGTTGGATGTGATTTGGAAATCGATCGTATGTCATATATTCATCATCTCTGCTTAATGAAATTTCGAAGTATTGACTGTTGTCTCCATGCCTAGCCGCAGTCTAGAATGAGGAAGATAGTGAATTTCTGTCTGAGGTTGAGATATTTCAATGGCTGAGATATGTGAGGCTTTGGTTCACGTACCCACCTGAGAGCACATCAAATAAAAACCAACTGACACATGCTCCAATCGTGAAATATATAAACGTTGATATATATGTGAGTGTATAGATGTGAACCTATGAGAATGTTGTACTCCATTCAAATAAAATATAAGAATTCAAATAATATATGTGCTCTCTAATCTGAAACAAACATGGATTGGATGGCCAGTCCATGGATCACCACAGTGAAAGGGAGAAACCTATCACCGGAGATCTCTCCTCCAAAAAGCAGTCGAAACACCCTGCAAATTTCCTCTTCCAGATAACGCAGCTATGGAAGGAAAACTACGCTGTTAGCTTCAGTAATTATTAGGCCTGGTACCTTGATCTAAAAATGTAGCTTCAATAATCTAACACACTCTTCCAGGAGGATAAAAGACTCACTCATTGAGAAGAGGCATTAGATTTTCATAGATCTGAATAGATCTAGCCTCCACTGCTGCAGCTTACAAAAACAATCAAACCCTCAACAGGATCTGAATTGTGGTTGGAAGAAGAAGCTTGGCCAAATGCCGGATAGTGGACAAGATGCAACAAGACTCCTCCAAGAGCTTCTCTAGGAAGGAGGTGGGATTCCTGACCAGGAACACCCAAGTGCTAAGCAGCACTATTCTCAGCTAAATAGCTAGAGAATGAGGGATGTCTAAATAGACAATACCTTCAGCAATATCAAATGATCAACCCCCTCCTTGGTGTCCTCCTCTTTCTTTTATAATGTGGAAGTCTTGCAAAACCCTAAACCATCTTGATGAATTAGCTCCATTCACATGAGTGGCCTCCAACATGGACTACGCTATACCTTTTGGAGATACGTTGCACCTAGATAGCACTGTTGATTTGGTCCTATTAACCCAGTTAATTGATCCAGCCTCTTTCCCACTTAAGGGTGTTTACGAAAATAGCTGAGATTTAGCTTTGTTCACATTGAGCATTGATTTATTTTGTTGTTTATGAGTTTTATTGATCCTCCTTCACAATTTATTCATCAACATGAAAATCAAAGTAAGACAAAGCAAAATTGAATATTCCCATTAGCTTGGGCTAATTGGGAATATTACAGTCCTCCCCTCCAAAATTTTGCTTGTCCTCAAGCAACTGATAGAGTGGGTACTACAACACTACTCCTTCCCCATTGATGACACCATCAAGGATCCAACTTTCTGCATAAGCTGCGTGTTCACCAATCCATCCTCCCATGAGTTGTCTCTCCAAAATCATCATGAGATGTACATAATCCATCCCACAAAATGTCAAGAATGCTACTGAAACAATCATGGCTGAACCCCTACTCTCCCTAAAATATGTAGCAAAGAATACAAAGAGAGTCTCCATCCCATGTGGTACACACATGCCTCTCATTATTCCCCCATACAAATCCAAAAATAGGACAAGTACATTATCCATGTATGGAAGCAAAATTACAATTACATAAACAGAAATTTGAACAAGAGAAGGTGGGTCATAGTCCCACATATGGTACCAGCGTAGGGCATCTCCTGCCTGAATCAGATCAAGATGTGGTAAGTGTTCCTCACACCACTTACTTGTTTCCCATGTTACCTCACTATGGATGAAAGTGTGAGATAAGTTTGGTGCCTTAGGGAAGCACCCATCATGATAGAGAATCTCCCTTTGTTCATCAAGGGAGTGGCCAAATTTAGAAATTTGAGTGGCCCATTATTTGCCATGAAATTTATAGGATGTATCACTCCTCCTTGGAGCCATGGCCTACATAAACATGGTGAAAGAATATGTATGATCAGAAAATAAAACTTGACTTACACATTCAGATTCCTCACCATCAATATGTCTCATACACATGGAGTTGTGCATGGATCTTCCTCCTCTTTCCAGAGAAGGGAGATATGGCTGAAATAACCCCTCTATGGAGTCATGTTGCAGCCCCAAATCCACATAATTCGTGCATCTTTCAAAATGCTAATATACTTCTTCTTTCATGCCCTTCCAATCAAAGCTTCTCATGATGATGTTATAGATCCTCATGGAGTACATATGGCTGAAACTGAACTCTTTGTAAGCTCTTTGTAGTATCTTCTGCTTGATCTTGGAGGCTCTAGACAAGAAGACCCTACCATGATGATAGATGACCTCCTCTTGGACTAAATATCCCTCTTCATGCAGCTGGTCATCAAGTATCATACAAGTGTGTAGATCCTTGGAATAATCCACTAGAAGTTGGGATTTCCCATACAGATCTAGCCTGCTCAACAGTGACAGCGTAGATGATGCATTAGTAGAAATATCTGCCATGTTTTTGATCTCCTCCTTGACATCTCCTATGTCAAGGGTGTATGTTGGAAGGCTAATCCTCCCACCTTCCTCTTCCCACAACACAGATCCAAATCTGAGAGTGGGGGGTGATGATAAGGGAACAAGAATTCCCTTCTTGTTGAGCTTCCCAAGCCCCCCAACGTTGTAGCTCTGTTGTCTAATGCTCCAACCCTTCTTGGATTCAGGAGTGGAGCACCAAGATGTGATACACCTTTCACCAAATTTAAATCAGGTGGCCTTCCTGGTGGTTTCCCACAGGATAGTGATGCCTCATGGTTCATCCTCACATGCTTGTCAAATGGGATCAACATCTCTTTACTTCCACTGTGTAAGTTTATCTCTGATCTATGTGTGGAAGTCTCATGATAATGTGATTCCACTCTTAAAGATGCAAGAGTGCTCTTGATTGGAACCCTTGCTCCCTTCCCTTCTTCATGCACTAGTGGATCATCTCTTGCTATGACAACGTTGTAACCCTTCCATTGTTTTGTCTCATTTTCCTCTATCATAGACACTTGCTGCTCATTCTCTTCATGCATAGGATCCTTGGGGCCTTCTTGCAAAGATACAATAGCCCTCATAGTGGAAGCAATGGCTTCATCTCCATATCTCAACAGAAATAGATCTACTCCTGCTGTAATAGCGTTGGAAGAACCTTTCAGTTCTTCTCCTTTATTCTCCTCATCAATAAGAGATCCCCTCTCTTGATTTCTCCTTGAGGAAAGGATACTCATGTCTTTTTCTTGAGCAGAATGTTCTTGCTGAAGTAAGGCCTTTGCCCTTGGCAAATCATGTGGCAGATCTTTAACCCCTCCAACAACGTTCTGAAATGGAGTTATCTTCATGGATCTTCCCATCTTATGCAACTGCAAGTATGTGTCAAACTGCCCTACCCAAGATTAGGCTGAGTTCTTAGGTGATCCATCAAAAATAGGTAGATAAAATCTACCAAAAGTGGGCTGCATGCCCCCTCTTCTTCTACCACAACTGTAGGATCTCCTTTCTTCCTTAAGCTGACAGAACTTTGGAAAACTGAGATGTTCTCTGAATCTCCTTGACTGAGATTCATACCATTAGGGGAATTTTGAGGTCTAAAATGGGCCTCTTAAGAAAAATGTACAACCAAAATAAACTTTATGAGAACCAATAGGATTCAAGATGATGGTCAACCATGGGGGATGATTCACCATTTTTGGAGTAAAAAAGTAAAAATATTAAAATATAATAAAATAATAAAACTACTTTTTCAACTCGTATTTTCAACTTATCTCCGTAAGGGCTTACTTAAATTTCGAGCAAGAGTACTCATTCAATGAAAAATTTAATTCCTCGTCCAAGGAGTACCCATGTTGCATACTTTTGATGGACCTTGCTACACGAAAAATGAGAAATTCTTGAAAAAACGTGATTGCAATCACGTTTTTCATGTATTTATGATTTTTCATGTAGAAGATTCCATCAAAAGTATGCAACATGGGTACTCCTTGGATGTGGAATTAAATTTTTCATCCAACAAGTATTCCTGCTTGAAATTTGAGTAAAAAATTAGGGAGATAAGTTCCAAATACGAGTTGAAAAAGTAGTTTTTTTATTTTTTTCCTCTAAAATTTGATGATGTAATCAAATATTATTTTATTATTTCCACTATTATTTTATAATTTCCTTAGGAGGCCCATTTTAGACCTCAAAATTCCCCTAATTCTCTTGGAGATATTCACCAAGATTTTCCCCCTTTGGAGTTCCTCTTCCTCCTTCTTCCTTTGACAAGAAAGTGGGCAAGTTACGGCATTGCAGATCAGGTTGTGTGGCTGAATGTTCACACACAGAATAGGAAGTACTGGGGCTCCCTTGATATGAGAATATCCTTGAGGGATCTACATGTCCTTCCCTTCTCATTCCCTGGATTTCTTCCTTCAGCTCATACATGGCTTGAGAAAGAGTATTAGAAAATTCTTCCCTTCTAATCCTTCCCAATAAAGGGGTTTCACCCTTCTTCTCTTTGTCCTCTATGTAATATTTATTCTGTCTTCTTCTTTGGTACCTCTCATCCCTGAAAGTGAGAGGTTCCTCCTCTTTTGGAGACATATTGGATCTACAAGAAAAGCACTGGCTGTGCCAAGAAAGATGCTTTGATACCACTATAATATCCCAAAATGGGAATCACACAGCAAGCCTGCTGGAATAACGCACTCCTGAGAATTCAGTGCACTGAAATGAGTTTGCAGCTCCTGGATCCTTTAGATAATCTAATCTAAGATCTAAATCCAAAAGGAGAGCAAAAACAAATCAAACTAGGTGGGTTAAAAAAATCTCCCACAACCTAGTCTAGCTGAAAAACACCCAAAGAGAGGGGCTGCAACTATATGCACAATACTGCTTCAAAACTAACACAGTCCCACTAAGTTAAAGTAGAATAAAAATATGGAGGATGAATATTTACATGTACATCAGTAAAACATAACTATAGTGTGGCCCATACAATGTACAAGAGAGAAAAAGAAGACTGACAGAGAGAATCCCTTAAGACTGAGGTGTTGCAACAACAATATGAGACTGCAAAGCTTGACAACATTATTTTATGGGCTGAAGAAAATATTTATTACATTTCAGATATAGAATAGATCTGTGTTCAAAAGGATAGATCTATATTAGATCTGTACACTAGATGAGTTCCTCTACAAATTCCCCTTGGGGTTTTGACCAAAACATAAATGTACAGGAGTAGATTTGAGATCTAGAATTATAGATCGACAACAATATTCAGGAATTCTACAGTAAATAGAATCACAAGTAAATCAGATCTGAAACAAACATGGATTGGATGGCCAATCCATGGACCACCACAGTGAAAGGGAGAAACCTATCACTGGAGATCTCTCCTCCAAAAAGCAGTCAAAACACCCTACAACTTTCCTCTTCCAGATAACATCGTTATGGAAGGAAAACTGCGCTGTTAGCTTCAGTAATGATTAGGCTTGATGCCTTGATCTGAAAATGCAGCTTCAATCAGCTAACACACTCTTCCAGGAGGATAAAATACTCACTCACTGAGAAGAGGCACTAGATTTGCATAGATCTGAATAGATCTAGCCTCCACTGCTGCAGCTTTCAAAAACAATCAAACCCTCAACAGGATCTAAATTGTGGTTGGAAGAAGAAGCTTGGCCAAATGCCGGATAGTGGACAAGATGCAACAAGACTCCTCCAAGAGCTTCTCTAGGAAGGAGGCGGGATTCCCGACCAGGAACACCCAAGTGCTAAGCAACACTATTCTCAGCTAAATAGCTAGAGAATGAGGGATGTCTAAATAGACAATACCTTCAGCAATATCAAATGATCAACCCCCTCCTTGGTGTCCTCCTCTTTATTTTATAATGTGGAAGTCTTGCCAAACCCTAAACCATCTTGATGAATTAGCTCCATTCACATGAGTGGCCTCCAACATGGACTGCGCTGTACCTTTTGGAAATACATTGCACCTAGACAATGCTGTTGATTTGGTCCTGTTGACCCAGTCAATTGATCCAGCCTCTTTCCCACTTAAGGGTGTTTATGAAAATAGCTCAGATTTAGCTTTGTTCACATTGAACATTGATTTATTTTGCTGTTTAGGAGTTTTATTGATCCTCCTTCACAATTTTATTCATCAACATTAAAATCAAAGTAAGACAAAGAAAAATTGAATATTCCCATTAGCTTGGGCTAATTGTGAATATTACAGATCTACACTTCCCAACAAGGATAGCGTTGATGATGCATCAATAAGATTTCCTGCCTTGTTGCTGATCTCTCCTTTGACATCTCTTATGCCAAAAGTACAAGTAGGAAGGACATACCTCCCCTTTTCCTCCTCCAACAACGCAGAATAAGAAATGTAGGATGGTGAGGATGATGAGAGAGGAGAATTCACCTCCTCCTGGTGCTTGCTCAAGCCTGCCAGCACTACAGCTGTGTCTCTTAATGCTCCCTTCTCTCTTGGATCTGATTTTGGAGCATCAAGTAGTGAGACATCTCCCACTAAAACTGAATCTGGTGGCCTCCCTGGTGGTTTGCCACTATATGAGAATGTCCCTTGCAAGAATCTCATGAACATGAGAGAAGGGACAGTGAGATCCTTGCTTCCACTATGCAAATCCATTTCCATTTTCTATGTGGAAGTGTTAGGTGTGGGGTAAGAGTGCATACCTCTAATCATGTGAGGTGTACCACTCTTCTTGTCCACCCATTCCATTTGCAAAACCTCCCAATCAGTGGTGACTTTCCCAAATGTAATCAGCCATTGAACACCCAAAATAACATTGGTGTCTGGTATGTCAACTACAAAGAAGTGATCCACCAAAGTGTAGGATCCCATGGTGACTGTAAGTGATGGAACATAATGCATGAATTGCATTGTTCTATCTCCTGGGACTAGAATAGAAAATCCCTCAAAGGTATCAGTGGGTATGGCCCTCCTTTGCACAAGATGAGTATCAATAAAGTTGTGGGTAGCCCCACTGTCAATAAGAATAGATACCTTTTGATTCATGATTGAACCATGAACTCTTAGGGTCAAGTACTTAGGTACTCCCCTCAAAGATGCAAGAGTTCCTCCAGTAGGAGCAAAATCTCCACTCCCATCTCCTGTTGATCAGCTGTTGTCATTGATGTCAACCCAAGCAGCACCAAGGGCTAACCAAATATTGCATGGGAATTTTGACCTACCAAATTAATATATTTTGGGTCAATAATTCTTTTGATGGTTTCTACTTGTCGAGATGTTTCCGTTGATATATGGCACGCCATGTAATTCTTCACGGTTTGAGAGAGATTCATGTTTGAAGTTTGTACCCCCAGTTAGTGGGCTAAAACCCCATGGGGTTGGGGCATGGGTCATTGAAAAGTCACAATTAATATTTTTTAAGCTCCTAAAATCCCTCCCTCGTTCACTTGTGGAAGCCCCTCTCAACTTAAGCATCTATATAAATTGTGATCATCATTTCCTCCTTATGCAAGGGATTCGGCCATCTGAAACAGGTCATCGTGGAATTTTCGCTCTAAATTTTTTTCTACGAAGGTTCAGAAGCTAAAATTTTTATGAGGTGAAGTTGAAATCCTGAGGAAGCTGCAATAAAAATTTCAGACCAACGTGCACAATATTTTTGGAGATATGATCTGTGGACGTCAAGGTTTTTGCAGGCTCCTGAAATTCATCTCAAAGAAGTGACCTCGGTAAAATCGTCATAACTCTCTCTCTGAGTATCGGATTGGAATTGCGTAAAATGTGGCAGATAGTGCACAGTTTGTAATTTTTTCTCTATCAATTTTAGAATCAAATGAAGAAACAGTGACACATGGCATGCCGTACAAGTGCGTTCTTCTTAAACAATCCATAATTAGGGAATTGTGAGAGATTAGGCATAAATCTCTCTTGAAGAATCCAAATTGGGTCAGACCCATGGCATTGGAAGATGACTCAGAGGACTACTATAGGACCGAAAATTAGATATTGAGGATCTGAAATAACATAGATACACCAGATTCAATATCGGGTTCCTAGAAGGCAAGAAAAAGCTAGATTATATGTTGTCAAGGATTGCAAAGGACTAGACTTTCTACGGTAGAAAAGAAAAGCAAGGTGCAGCAGAGGGTAGCATGACAAGAGCAACAAACAAGGTGCATAACAGCAGCAAGAAGTTCATCATATGAAGTCTTCAAGTGGGCAGCACTGCATACAATCATTGTAAAGGTATCATTGTACTTAGTCATTATAGATACATTATTGTACAAATTGTACTAGTATCTATCTGCCAAGGGTTAAAGAGGCAGTGTTGGGAGGTCTAGGATCATCATTAGGTGTTTGTGTCAAAGTTGGGGTTATGGTCTAGTATATCTTCTTCTTCTACATGATTCTATATCATTGTAAAGTGGACCATTTTCCCTGGTACATGAGTCCATTCTTCTTTTATTCTTCTATAGGGTGCTAGGGTGAGTTGTAGCTCATTGGGTGTTGGGGCATCCGTTCAGTTGATTACTGAAGAATCTCGGGCATTGGAGCATCGATCCAGTGGAAGCTGGAGAAGAATGATTTTCTAGATTCTAGGAAGTTGGAGCTTTATTTTCAATTGGAGTTGAATATTAAAGAATTATTAGAAAAGCATTAGGTGGTTTTTGTCCCGGAGTGGGTTTCCACCTTAAAAACGATGTGTATTTGTGTTCCTCTTGTTTGCTGCTATCATCGTACAAACACTGATAATAACTGAAGATTAACTAATTCTCTAATTGAAAGGAATACTGGTTCACTCCCCCTCTCAGTATTTCCAACATCTCCCTCAACATTGTCAACGCTGTGACCCCTCCTTGGTTCTTCATCTTCTTCTTCCTCCTCAACATCTTCTATGTACCGTGCTTTCCCAACAACACATCTATGTCCCGGTGCCCATGATTCTTGGCAAGTGAAACATAACTTCTTCTTCCTTAGCTCCCTCCAGATATCAATATCAAGAGGCTTCTTGACTGAGATTTCTTTGGAAGGAGAAGCTTTCTTCCTTCCCCTTAGAAAGGTAAGAGGGCTTATTCTGGAAAGTTGCCTTTGCTTTTGGCAAGGCATCTTGAAGGTCTCTAGCCCTCTCAATGGCATCAGGGAATGTGATAGGATTGGTAGATTTTACCAACCCATGCAAAGGTTCATCCAAGCCATTGATGAACATGTACACCCTCCTTGCTGCAGATAGATCAGGAACCATAACAGATAATCTCAGAAACTCAAAGATATAAGATTCTGCATTACCTGACTACTTCAACTTTGCAAGGCTCATGAAAGGTGCTTCTGGATCCTTTCTGTCAAACCTCTCCACCAGTCTTCTAGTGAATTCAGAATAGGTAGTCACATTGGCATGGCCCAATGTAGACAACCCATGGAACCACCAGTTGTGTGCTTCACCTTCAAAGTGCAGTGCTGCAATCTTGATGGCTTCCATCTCAGGCACTTTGTTCAACTGGAAATAGATATCTAGCTTTTCTACCCATGCCTTGGAAAAACTAGTGGATGACCCATCAAACTTAGGTAAAAATAATCTTCCCATAGAGTGATGTCGATCATGATTCTGAGTGAATCCACCATCTCTATATTGATACCTTGGTCTTCTTTTGTCCTTAAGATGAAAAAACTCTTGAAAACTCAAGTGGTCCTTGAATCTCTGATTCTAGGACTCATACTCTTCAAAATATTCTTCAAGAGATGCTTTCTCATGAAGCCCTTCATTCTCCACAGCCAAAAAGTAGGCATAGTAGAATGTTGTGGAGCTTGTGGCTGGTTCACTGGTTGATCATTCTAGTGGTGAGACATGCCACAGCTTTCCCCGGGATGAGGCCTTCTAGGAGACTCCTTGAGTCTATATATTCTCATCTCTTTGATCTCTCTAGAAAGATCTTTGATGGCTACCAAAATATTTCTTGCAAACTCTTCTCCTTCTTTATCACTTCCAGTTTCAGGGGCTTTACCATTGTCTTGATCATCAGTGGTGTAATCAAATTTCTTATGACTTCTATTCTGATACCTCTTCTCCCTCTCAGTAAGAGGCTCTTCTTCTTCTGAAATCATGCTAGCTTTAGCTCTTCAATGAAAGCACAGGCTGTGCCAAGAAAGGAGCTTCGATACCACTGTAATATCCCCAAATGGGAATACACAACAATGCTTGCTCAAATAACACACTTCTGGGAAATTTGTGCACTGAAGTGAGTTTGCAGCTCCTGGATCCCTTAGATTAGTGGATCTGGGTTCTATATCTAAAAGGAAATCAAAAACAAATCAAACGAGGTGTGGTAAACAGATCTCCCACCACCTAGTCTAGCTGAAAAATACCCAAAGAGAGGGGCTGCAGCTATGTACAACAAACTGCTTTAGAAATAATGCAGTTTTGGAAAGCATGAGCAGGAGGCCAATAAGAAAGATCATATTTTGAATATACAACAACAAATCAGATCCATAATGATGCTCTTACATTATATAGCAGAAAATAGAAGACAAAAGAGAAGAAAACCTCCAGAAAAGAGGGCTACACCACATGTATTTACTGCAAAATGGCTTAACAATGTTATTTTACGAAGACAAAATAGCTAAATGTTACACTTCAGATCTAGAGCAGATCTGTGTACAAAATATCAGATCCATTTCAGATCTATACATTAGAAAGGATCTATTACAAGATCCCCTTGGGGTTTTGACCAAATCATGCAATACAAAGAGCAGATATGAGTTTAAAGTAGTAGATCTGCAATATTATTTAGAAAATTCTGAAGATGTTTTACATTAGAAACAGATCAGATCTATACAGTACATGTATCAGCAAGCTAATCCATGGATCACCAAAGTGAAAGGCAAAGCCTAGCACCAGAGATCTCTACTCAAAAAGGGGATCAAAACACCCTGCAAATATTCCTCTGAAAATAACGAAGTCCTGGAAGGGAAAATGTGCTGTAGCCTGAAGCACTGAGTTGGCCTGATGCCAAGATGTGAAATATCAGCTCCAAAGGTTCAAAACTCTCTTGCCCTTGGGATAGAATACTTTCCCAGTGAAAAGAGGGCCTGCAATGGCCAAGATCTGAGCAGATCTGACCTCCACTTGCTGCAGCTTGCAAGGAAAACCTAATCTTGAACAGGATCAGTGCTGTAGTTGAAAGGTGAGCTTGGCCAAATGCCTGATAGTGGATGAAATCAACAATACTCCTCCAAGAAATCCTCAATGGAAGAGGTGGGATCCCTGCATAGGAACTCCCAAGTGCTAAGCAGCACTATTCTCAGCTAAACAACAGAGAATGGTATTTGTCTAGATAGACAAGATACTTAGAAAATATGCATAATCAACAACCTTCTCTTGTTGCTCTCCTCTTCCTTTTATAAGATGAAGTCCTTGTCAAACCCTAAACCACTTCAATGAATTAACTCCTTTCACATGAGGGGCCTCCATCTAAAACTGCGTTGTCCATCCATGAGGTACATTGCATCTAGATAGCGCTGTAGATTTGGTCAAGGTTGACCCAGTCTCATAGCTCAAAACCTTTCACACCTACAAGTGATTTGTTACAAGGCCCAAATTTATCCCTGTTCATATGGGCATTGATTTATTCATTCTTTTTAGGAGTTTTACATGTCCTCCTTTATTCATTTATTCATGCAACAGAAAATGAGACAAAAATGTATATTCCTCTTAGCTTAGGCTAAGTAGGAATATTACATTGTTTAAAGAATAATGATGTAAATGAGGTTCATAAAAATCCTAATAAAAGAATAAATCAATGCCCAATGTGAACAAGGCTAAATCTGGGCCATTTGTATAAACACACTTGAGTGTGAAAGAGACTGAATAAATTGACCAAGTCAACCAGGACCAAATCAACAACGCTGTCTAGATGCAATGAATCTCCTAGAGGGACAGCGTAGTTCAAGTTGGAGGCTACACATGTGAATGGAACTAAATCATTGAAGGTGTTTTAGGGTTTACAATCTCTTGATCTTATAAAAGGAAGAGGAGGGAAGCATGTTGAGGTTGTTCATGATATGATATTTTGATATATTGTCTATTTAGACATATAGCTTTCTTGGTTTTTTAGCCTAGATTGCAAATGTTGTTTAGCATTGGGATTTCCTGTTTAGGAATTCCACCTCTTTCCATTGAGTAGCTCTTGGAAGAGTTTGTACTACATAGTCCACTATCTAGTTTGAGACTTAGCTTCTCCTTTCAACTACAATTCATGTCCTGTTTAGGGTGTGATTGTCTTTTCAAGCTGCAACAAGTGGAGGCTAGATCTATTCAGATCTAGGCCATACTAGTGCCTCTTTTCTATGGGAAAGTCATCTATTCCATTGGAAAGAGTGTATTAGCTGATTAGAGCTTCAGCTCTACATCTTGGCATCAAGCCAAACTCTACATCAAGCCTACAACGTAGTTTATGTCCTTGGACTGTGTTATTTGCAAGTGAGGAGTTGCAGGGTGTTTTGGCAACTATTTGGAGGAGAGATCTCTGGTGTAAAGGAGCCTTCCTTACACTGTGGTGATCCATGGATTAGCCATAAAATCCATGTATGTTTCAGATCTGATCTTTTCATAGATGTATTTCCTTCAGAAATTCTAAATCATTCTGCAGTAGATCTCAGATCCACTCCATGTACTTCATTTTCTGCTGAAAACCCCAAGGGGATCTGAAAGAGGAGCCTTTCTAGTGTATAGATCTGATATGGATCTAAATTTTTGTACACATATCTGCTCTAGATCTGACATGTAATCATTAGCAGTTGCAGCCTAATAAAATAACTCTATCAAGGCAGTTTCAGTCATTCATGTGGTTGCATCACCTCTTTTGAGGGCATTTCTTCTGTATATGTCTTGTATTTTCAGCTATACATCTCATGGGATTCATTATACATATATTTTGCTGCTATAAATACTATTGAAGAATATTTTATTAGCCTCCTGCTCCTGCTCTATTGAAACTGCATTATTTTCTGAGCAGTCTTACTACAGTCCCTTATTGGGCAATTTCTCGCCATACTAGGTGTGGGGAGATCTGTTTAACCCACCTAGAGTGATTTTTTCTTGATCCCCTCTTGGATTTTGGTCTTAGATAGTCATATCTAAGGGATCCAAGTCTTGGTTTCCATTTCTGTAGTATCCATTCCTAGAAAATGAGTTTTCCAATCATGCCTTGCTGACAGTTCCCATTTGGGATATTACATCTTCCTCCGAAAACATATTTTTCGGATATGTATATCATGCCATGCTTTTTCCCAAACATTCTGAACTTGCTGATGGAAATTAGCAATGAAAATATCTTCTTCTAAAGCCACCAGCTATGCTAAAATCTCTTCCATGATATTCGACTCTGCCATATTAGTGAAGGCTGTGATACACAGGCTAGGAATAATATACTCCATTAGCATGATGGCCTCCTTTCCATAGACCATCCGGAACGGTGTTTTTCCTATCAGTTTCTTGCATGTGGTGCGATAGGCCCAAAGGACTGATGGGACGCACACATCCCAGTCACTGCAATCTGCGTTACTGACCTTAGTCAGCACCTGCTCCAAGATTTTATTGAAGGCTTCTACAGCTCAATTCGCCTGTGGATGATACGGAGTGATTTTCGTATGATGGATCAAAATTGATTCCATCAAGGCCTGTATCATTTTGTTAACAAAGTGCGTACCTCTATCGATCATTAAGATCTCCGGACATCCAAATCGGGTCAGAATCTGCTCAAAAATGAAGTGCGTAGTGGTATCTGCAGTACAATCTCTCACAGCTTGTGCTTCGGCCCATCTGGTTACATAATCCGTGGCATTTATAATGTATCACACACCTGTATTCTTTCGTGGTGGGTTGATAGGCCCCACAAAATCGATGGCCCACTTGTCAAATGCTTGCAGTGATGGCCAAAGTGTCCTCAGACACGTAATTTTATTAATCAGAAAAACAATTACATTTGGAATTATGCAAGAGTTTACACCCGAAACAACAAAAACACTCTTGCAATGAGCTATTTATATGCTCAATGTCCTAACTTCCACTAATTATGGATCACTTATTAAATAGCAAGTGTCCACTTACATTAAATACTATTCCAAATAACTAGCTAACAAAAAGGCCTAAGATACGACACATTTGGAGAGTCATATCTTGTTACAACAATAAGCTAATTTTAAATGTCTCCATAAACTAATTAAATATTCTAGAATAATAATTATTAATTTAATATCATAAATTAATAATTATTTTATTCAAACTTTATAACCTATGATAATATTTATTTTTGGATCATCTAACATTCCCCCCTATGATCCAAAGATACATTACAATAGATACCAAGTTCATCCCTGAACTTAGTAAATTTTATTCTGTCAAGAGGTTACGTGAAAATGTCGGAGGTCTGATCTTCTGAAGGACAATAAATCGGCTTGATGACATCCTTTGCAATGAGTGATTTGATATGATGATACTTGGTTTCCACATGCTTTGTCTTTGAATGAAAAACTGGATTCTTGGCAAGCTTTATTGTTGATTGACTGTCGGTGAATAATGAAGTAGCTTCTGCTGGAGGAATTCCCAAGTCCTGTAAAACCCGACGTAACCAAACAATCTTACATGTTGCTTCCCATGCTGAAATGTACTCTACTTTTGCTGAAGAAGTGGCCACTGTAGCTTGCTTCTTGCAACTCCAGGAAACTGCAGCTAACCCCATGTTCATTAAGTAACCTGAGGTTGATGCCCTGTCATCAATACTGCCAGCAAAGTTGACATCTGAAAATCCACCAAGTACAAAATTTTTAGTCTTTTTGTAAAGAAGACCAAAATCTTTTGTTCCTTGGATATATCGAAGAACTCTTTTGGCTGCATTCTAGTGGCTGTCTAGTGGTTCCTGCATAAAACGTGAAATAATACTGACTGCATAAGATAGATCAGGATGAATGGTTGTTAAATAAATCAAGCTACCAATCAACTGTCTGTAAGTAGTGCTGTCCACCTTTCCCCCCCTTCAAATTTTGAAAGTTTCAAGTTTTGTTCCATAGGGGTAAGGACAGGCTTGCAATCCTGCATTCCAAATCGCTGAAGAATTTCTGCTGCATATTTACTCTGAGAAATGAAGATCTGATGTGGAAGTTGGAATACTTCAACTCCAAGATAGTAGTGAAGTAGTCCCAAATTTTTCATCTTAAAACCTGCATGTAACTCCTTTTTCACTTGTTCAATGTGATCATCATTGTTGCCTGTGATGATCAAATCATTGACATACATAATCAAAATCACTAGATTTTTACCTTATTGGTGTACATACAAGGTAGCATCAGATTCACTGCGATGAAAACCAACTTGGTGAAGGTATTCATCCATTTTGGCATACCAAGCTCGGTGAGCTTGTTTTAACCCATATAAAGCCTTTATCAGTTTGCAGACTTTATGTTCTTGTCCTTCAATTTCAAAACCTGGTGGTTGTGTCATGTACACTTCTTCCTGTAAGTATCCATTGAGAAAAGCACTTTTTACATCCATTTGATGAACTTTCCATCCTTGTTGAGCTGCTAAGGCAAGTGTGAGGCGGATGGTGTTCCATTTAGCTGTAGGAGAAAACGTTCCCTCATAATCTATCCCTTCCTGCTGCACAAAACCTTTAGCAACAAGTCTTGATTTATACTTGTCAATATCACCATTTTGCTTGTACTTAATTTGATAGACCCATTTGCATCCAATAGGTTTAACATGTTGAGGACAATCAACAAGTTTCCAAGTGTTGTTCTCTTGAACTGCCTGATATTCATCAACCATTTCGTGTTGCCATGCTTTATGTTTTACTGCCTCTTGATAAGAAAAAGGTTCAGTAAAATCATTTGCTATCAAAGAAAAATTTCCTTCATTTTTTTTTGATCCCCTTGTTCCTGTTTTGTTTTGTTCATTAGGCCTTACATCTTTCAAAAGTTGAACCGCCCATTTCGGCAATTGATGTTCATTGGTTTGGGCTTGAGCAACCGCAGGTTCTGGGGGCAGAGAGTAATTTCCAGAAGAACTACTACTGCTAGGAGAGTTGGATGAACTGCTAGAAGAATTGGATGGTGCTGATGAAGAAGACAGATTGGATGGAACATCGTCAGATGAAGGAAATTCAAGTTCATACCAACTTGGTGAATTTGGTTGACTTTGTAAATGTCCATGTCTTTTATCAATTTTTGTTTCTAACTTTTGAAGAAGACTTTCAAATTCTTCAGAACTCTTACTCTCATTTTCATCAAAGATCACATCTATGCTTACAATAAATTTCCCATTCGACAAAATTCGGTACCCTTTCTTCTCATCAGAATACCCGATCATTGTGCACTTTAAGCTTCGTGCATCAAGCTTAGTTTGTTTTTCCTTGGGAACTAAGGCATAACAGATAGATTCGAAAACTCTGAGATGCTTAACCCGTGGTTTGAATCCAAACCATGCTTCATAAGGTGTGATTCCATCTAAACAAGTTGTGGGAGATCTGTTTCACAGCGGTATGAACTGCTTCAGCCCAATATGAAGGACTTAACTTTTTGAAAGTTAACATAGATCGCGCCATTCCTAACAAGGTACGATTCATTATTTCTACTACCCCATTTTGCTGCGGAGTGTAGACATTGGTAAGATGTCGTTTTATTCCATTTTCCATGCAATACTTTTTGAATTCATTTGAAGTGAATTCTCCGATGTTGTCAGTTCGAAGAGTGTCAATCTTTTCCTTTACTTCATTTTCAATAAGCTTATGAAAAGTTTTGAACTTTTCAAATGCTTCTGACTTTTGCTTCAAGAAATATACCCTTGTCATCCTACTAAAATCGTCAATAAAAAGTAAAAAATATCTGCAAATTCCAAGTGAAGTTGGGAAGGGTCCACAAATATCACTATAAACCAACTGCAAATGCCTGTTTGCTCACCAGGAACTGGTGGGAAAAGTCTCTCGATGTTGCTTTCCAAAAATGCAAGATTCACACTTTGCATTTTCCATTTTGAAGGTTGGAAGTCCTTTAACCATGTGCTGTTTTTGTAACTGAGAGAGACTGTCAAAGTTGAGATGGCCATATCTGACATGCCATAATCTGATTGGTGAAATATCTATACTTGCTGCGCCTGTAAAGTCAGAATGTCTTGGAATAACTGTCCCTTTCATCCTTAACAGTTTTCCATCTTCATAACCTGTCATTACTGTTTGCATGTTTTGTTTGACTGAGTTGATTTTAACTAAGCCATCTTGCATAATCACTGTATGCCCTGCTTGTCGAATTGTGACTAATGACAACATATTTTGCTTGAATATTGGGACATACTATACATTAGAAATCATTCTTTCTCCGATGCCTGGTAAAAAAGCTTTAACTAACCTTTGCCTGAAGGAGTATGTTCAGTTTTGTCAGCAAGATAGATTTAATTCAGATGACATTATTTGAAACTCCAGAAGAAGTCATGTCGAAATGTCATGTGTTGAGTTGCGCCTGTATCAAGAATCCATGCATCTTCATAATCATTGCAGAGAAAGCTTGAAACCTGTAAAGCTGTTGCTTCTGTGTTTGTGAAAACATATTCGTAACTATCAGGATCATCTTCATCATTTGCAAACTACGTTGAGTTTGGATGAAACTTAGAAATTTTCTCAATAGAAGTTCTACAATCTGCTGCATAATGACCAACTTTGTTACATCGCCTGCAAATAATTTGACTCCAATCAGTGCCTCTTCCCTGAAACTATCCTCTGCCTTGAGACTGTCCTTGACCTCTGCTTTTTCCTCTGTTTTGAGTTTGTCCTCTTCTTGGACTCTATCCTGTGCCTTGATGATATCCTTTGTTTTGATTGTTGCCTCTGCCTTGAAAATAGTTTATGCCTGAATTGGAGCCTCTGTTGGAGTTGTTTCCTCTGTGTTGACTGCGACCACGACCTTGCGCTGCTTGATTTGGATTGAAATTACCTCTTCCTTTGTTTCTGGAATTTTCAGCTGAGGAGCTGCTTGAACTGGCTTCGGTGAGGAAGACATCTTCCCCAATCTTCTTCTTCTTCCCGAAGTTTTTATCATGCTGTGCTAACATGTCACTCATTCATCAAATTTGATCTTCTCTAACTTTCCAGTGACTTGCAAAGTTTCCAAAAAATGAGTATATGATGATGGCAATCCAGCAATTAAAATTGTAGTAAAGAAGCTTTCATCAATAGCTTGAAAACTAGCATTGATGATTTCTTGCTTAATTTTTTTAAGTCGTGAAATGTACTCAAGGAAATCACCACCTTCAGTTAATTTCTGTTGAAGCAATTTTAATTGAAGATCAGCCTTCTTTAATTCAGGTTGTGTATCAAAGAGATCTTTGAATGTATGTAAAGCAACCCATGAATTCTCAATGTGTATGTACATTTCATTACTAATTGAAGCTTTTATAAGACCTAATGCCTTGGCATCTTTTATTTCCCATTTTTCAAGTGAATCTGGATCTGTTGGTTTATTTGGCTTAATGTTGCCATCACAAATGCCATGCCGCAACTCATTAAAAATAAGAGTGCTTTCAATTAGACTTCACCATGTCTTATAAGATTTCACTCCTTCTAGCTTATTAGTTTCATAGAATAGATTAATTAACTTCGACATTGGAGTGTTGAAGCAGTGCACCAAAAAAATCAAGCACAAAAAAAATTGAGCAACTCGTCACACGAAACACACCACGCAAAAACGACACATGCCACACAAAAAACGAGCTATCCGGGCTTGGCCTTGAACCTCGTATAGTCGTTGAAACAGGAGAAAAATGATTGAGCTTTGCACTTGGCTCTAGTCAATTTCTCAAATATTTACAAGGTAACTTTCAAAATTTTACTTTTACAATGATGCTCTTGCACAATCTGGTAAAAAAAAGTTACCCCCCCTCAAAGTAAAATTACTTTGAGTCACACTTATCTCTCCAGAATCAAATTACAAAAAATCACCTTATTACTCCAAAAATATTACAAATAACCTTATTACTCCAACAAATTACAAAATCCTTATTACTCCAAAAAAGTATTACAATGTTATTTAGAAAAAAAAGAAAAAAATTCTACTTATTCCTCCAAATACAAAGTGCTACTTCACCTTATTTCTCCAAAGTGCTATGCCACCTTATGATCCCAATTACAATTTTAATTACAAAAAACTGCAGATTGCATAGTCATCACTAATGAATGCCATTGAAACATAGACGCTTCTTCTTGCTTTGGTTGACGCTAGCTGGCTGGCGCTGGTTCTCTTGACATCTGGTTTGCTCTTGCAAGAACACTCAACCGACTTCTTCTCAAGCCATCCTTTGAAAGATACATAAGAGCTCTGTTCTGGTTTGGTTTTTGAGATCTGCTATTTTATTTATTGCAAATGGCATGACTGCTGCTATCGAGAAGGATACTCTAGTATGTCCGCTGCAATTTTTATCCAGCAACTTTCAAATCTTGATTACGAATCTGCCCTCTCACGCTGCACGTTCACTCTACCTTTGACACAATTATGAGAAATGAGTCAACCATTTTACGCCAAGGCTGCTCATATGGATGCTATGTAATCTGGAATCTCATTGGATTTAAACTCAAAAACTGGACAATGATCACTCTCAGACTACAGTCAACCAATATGAGATTTGAAATTTAAGTTTGCAATCTTGATGATTGACTTCTGCACTTAAAGTCTAAAGCTGAGTGATTTCAAAGAAAAAATTTTCGATAGAAAAATTTGCAAATCGAAGGAGCTGGATCAAAATTTTGCATGTCAATAGGAATGTCAACAAAAAAGAAACAACAATTAAATACTTGAAGGCTGTCAATCTTGAACACCTCTAGGCAACAACTATGTCTCTACCTGCTGTGCAGCAGGTCATATTTGCTCTGAAAGTAATTCTTGGAGAAGATGGTTCAAATCGAGGAGCTCAAGAGCTTGAGCACATTCGAGAAAATAGCAATTAGACAAGCCAAAAAACCCACGTACCAGAATCAAGCCAATGGAGAAAGACGCGCTTTGTTACAACACTCTTACAAACACAATCACCTCAACAATTTGAAACAACAAATGAAAAAATTGTCTCCAAAATGGCATTGAGCGGTACGCATGAGATCTCAATGTTAACTCCTCATTATGAACATGAACAAAATTCACACATGTTTTTCATTTGTTCTTGAAAATAAAAATGATTTTAGAATTTACAAATCTAAAATCAATAATAAAATTTCCGTTCGTTTTAAACAAAAAAAATTGACAAATTCCATACCAGTCATTTTTTGATCAATTCAATGGAGTTTTCCAAGAACTGGTAGAGCTGGAATCTCCTCCTCACAACATTACCGTAGCTCTGATACCACAATAATGGCTGAAGTGTCCTCAGACACATAATTTTATTAATAAAAAAAACAATTACATTTGGAATTATGCAAGAGTTTACACCCGAAACAACAAAAACACTCTTGCAATGAGCTATTTATATGCTCAATGTCCTAACTTCCACTAATTATGGATCACTTATTAAATAACAAGTGTCCACTTACATTGAATACTATTCCAAATAACTAGCTAACAAAAAGGCCTAAGATACGATACATTTGGAGAGTCATATCTTGTTACAACAATAAGCTAATTCTAAATGTCTCCATAAACTAATTAAATATTCTAGAATAATAATTATTAATTTAATATCTTAAATTAATAATTATTCTATTCAAACTTTATAACCTATGACAATATTTATTTTTGGATCATCTAACATGCAGGGCCATTTGCAGTTGCAGGGGCATTTCATCTCTGCGTGATGGCCTTCCTATTTGTTGGCACATATTGCAGGGTTTGCAATAGTCATGAGAGTCACTATGCAGGGTAGGCCACCATAGTTCAGCTCTCAAGATATTTTGCACCGTTGCCTTCCCTGCGTAGTGACCTCCTATTACACCCTCGTGAGCTTCTGCTAAGATAGCGTGCCTTTCATGCTCCAAAACATATCTTTGCAGCGCTTTTTCAGCTCCCAACTTATACAGATGACCTGCGATGATGGTAAAATCTGTTGCACGGGTTACCAAATCTTTCTTCTATTGTACCGAATATTCTACAGGTGCCATCCCTGTAGTCAAGAATTGAATGATGTCTGCGAAGTGTGCATCAATTACCATAATAGTGAATAGCTGCACATCAGGCAATCCCTCATCCAGGTTGGTCTGTTCTTCGTTGCTTTCGATTCAGGAAAGTGGTATGGCTCAGCATTCAACTTCCATGGCTTTACAATGATCTCAAAATCATACTCTTGAAACAGTAGTAGCTTACTCCGTATATTCCCAAAAAATAGACAGACGCCCGTCATGTACTTCAAATTTGAGTGATCCATAAACATTTTGAAGTGCCCTCCTAACAAATAATGCTGATACTTCTGTAATGCATAGACCATGGAAAATCCCTCCCACTCTGTAGTGGAGTAGTTGTGATCGGCACTAGAGAGTTTCCTACTAGTGAATGCAACAAGATGATCAATGTCTCTGTCTCCAGGCTGCGTAAGGACCGCTCCCAGGGCGATTCGCAATGCATCTACATGAACATGGAATACCTTTGCCCAATCAGGAAAGATGAGAATAGGCGCAGAGACCATCTTTTCCTTGAGTAGCTCGAAGCTCTTCTGACACTCGTCGTCCCAAAAACGAAACATCCTTCTTAAGCAATTTTTTCATAGGCGCTATGATCAACGCGTACCCTTGAATGAACTTCTTTTAGTATCATGTGTGTCCAAGGATCGGGCGTAGATATTTCTCAGCTGTAGGTACTGCCAGGTTTATGATAACTACGACTTTGGCAGGATCAATCATCAGTCCTTGTCGACAAACTATGTGCCCGAGCAAGATTCCGAAGGGTACGCAGAATATGCACTCCTTGATATTCAGGGAAATATGGGCTTCCTACAGGCATCCAACATATGCGTAGGTTCGAGATGTGTTTCTTCACCAATCCAAAGATAATATAGTGATCAAAATATACCTCCAAAAACACTCAGATGAACTCTTTGAACACTGCGACCACCACCCGCGAAAAGATAGCAGGGGCATTTTTGAGCCCAAACGACATGACAGTATATTGAAAGGATCCCCATTCAGTAGAGAAAGTATATTTGCTACGATCTTCAGGTGTGATCCTGATCTGATGGTAGCTCGAGAACCCATCTCGATATGAGTATGCTTCATGCCCTCCCACGTTGTCCAGGATTTCATATGAGAATGGTGTAGGGAAGGGATCATGTACGCAGGAATCATTCAATTTGTGCAAGGCAACACCGATTCGTATCTCTCCCTTAGTATTTTTTTCCGAACCACCATTGACTTACCTACCCCGACTGTTCGACCAGTTTGATGATACCTGCAGTGAGCATTTTGTCGATTTCTTCCTTAACCTTTTGCTTATACTTAGTGTTCAGCCAATAAGGATGCTGCTTCATAGGGCATGCATCTGGTTTTAAAGTGATGTGCATGACCCCTAGGCCCCCTGTAATCCAATCCCTTTGAGTTCTGAGAACTTTGTTGAGAATAAGTCCTGGTATTCCGTGAGTAGCTCTGCAACTTTTCCTACTATATCATCATCCCAGTAGTCCCCAATTTTGGCCAACTTAGGTTGCTCTTCCATCCCAATGTTGACTTCTCGCATCTTTAGAGGCTTAGTAACATTGATATTTGTAGCCGGGGTCTAGCAATCAAGGCTGCTTCCTCTTCCGATTTCAGGATAGAAACATTTCATGGATCGTCATCGCACTCTTCGATTCATAAATTCTGGCAGTTGACAATATACTGCATCTGCATTTCCCAGGTTGGCATTGCATGCGCTACGCACGGGTGTGATTCATCGAATACTAAGGCATCTATATCCTACAGAGCTTCGCTGAGCACCTATGTTCCTCCTACCAACTCGAATGTCCCTATAAACTCATCCTTCAATATTTCCTAGTGGCAGGTGTGCTAGTGTAGCTCCGCATCTAAATACCAGGCAGTGGGGATTGGCCTGAAGGCATGAATAAACAGGTGAACCCATTCTTCCATAGTTCGTTCAAACCATTTCTCCATCCAAGCGAACAGGTGCTCACGCGAGTCCCCTGAGCCAAGGAAAGTCTTGACGCGCAGGTGAGCTGGAGGTTCAAATTGCAGGACCATCATATCTGAACATTCTTCCCAATCCTGGAACGTCCCTTTATGCGTGTCCCACCACCTCAAAAATGTTGCATGCATGGCTAGATTAAGATCCCATAACCTTTGCTCTCTTGGGACCTCAGCTTCAAATTCTCACAAAAATTCTCTAATACTACCAGAACCATCAAAGTAGGGCAGTTCTCTTACCTCTAAGGAGATGCATCGGAAGTTCTTTGTGATTCTAAGACATCGCAACGCAGATACATCATGTAGTCGATTCTGCCAATTTTCCATCTCCCCATCGGAGTCAAAGAAACATTCACTATCCTTTTACCAGCAAAGCATACCGCCAGCCGTAGGATTGATCCAATCTTCATCTTGAGCAATCAACTTTTAGATGTGATCCACATCCTCTTCTTCGCGTACTGGTTCTGTATATCGTTCTCCTTCCGCAAGGTATAGTGGGACTATCACCCTCGTACCTTCATTCTCAAACACTATGCTTCGTTTCTTTAGGTTGATCATGCCCCCCATATCTATGGCCCAGTCCAACCCTAGGAGCGCAGGATAGGGATCCGCATATTCCACAATTTGAATTACTTCAAAGTCGCCCCGGACCTTAACTCCTACGATATCTACCATAATCCTGGACAGTCTTCCCAACGGTATGATATTCTACTGGTTGGCCATGCGCAACTGGATAGTGGACCATTCCAGCTTAGGTTCTCCCATTCACTGCCAAGATTGCTTGGGCAATACGTTCACATCTGATCCTAGGTCCAAAATAACCTAGTCCATTTCATAATCACCAATCTGCGTTGTTAGCCACATTTCCCTACCAGTGTGTTTCTTATGCTTGTAAAGTTTGTTCACGTCCTTAACTTCCATGAAGGGGTTAGCTTTCTCTGTGAAACTATCTATTAGTGCTTGAATATTTTCTACTTCTTTCTGATTTCGCAACAGCTTCATACATGCTTGAAGAAATGGTTTAACTTCGTCATATGTTGTTAGGTGCGTAGGAGCCTTGGAAGTAGATGCCTCATCCTTTGTAAAGTCATTACGGGCTGCGACGAAGGTTTCCTTCTCCTTTTGTAGGTCCAAGCCTTCCTGCTTGACCGCTACTTTTCGGATAAGCAACTCAGCCGCAGCCTTTTCCTCAGCTCCCCCAGTGGCCATGTCGCTGCGTGTTATGACATTAATGCTCGTCCCTTGTCATGTGGTTCAAATTAACCCCTCTCGCATAATTTGTGTAGGTGTCTCGATGTTTTTCTTGCATTTTTTCTATCGAATTAGACAACATTCAAACAAATGGTCCAACTATATACAATACCTCGCAAGATTGTCGCAGATCTGTAGACAGCCCTCACGAAGGTCATACTTCTCCACAATTATAGAAATCAATTGTCCTCTCCCCGACTGCGCTTCCATCTCTACCCCTCCCCCTGCACCTGGGAGCCACCTATGCTTAAGGGGGATCTTGGCGAGGAAGGGTCAGCCTGCACCCTATAGAGGTTTCCCCGGTCTATCATTAAATCATAAGTTCGTCAATTCTGTTCATCATGTCCTACCGATCAACAAAACCTGCACCATTGTTGCTTTAATTCTAGAGCATATGCACCTAGACGAGGGCAGTGGTTGGTATCATGCAGTTCAACCACGCGACAATAATCGCACCACAACGTTGGTCCGCTTGGTCCCGAAGCCTCCCTAGGATGCAATGGACTGGGTCCCCTAGCCTGCAGATAGTCTACTAGCAGTGGGCACTGATCCTTGGTATGGCCAGATACCTTACATCGTATGCACCATATGTCAGCTTCTTTCCCTCAATATTTTTCGCAGGTTCTGGATTTCCATGTGCATTGCCTCTAGCTGTCCTTGGATTTGTTGTACTCCCAATTGGGTATCATCTCTCGACGCAGCTTCTAACTTCATAGCAATCTCTAAAGCTTTTTCCTGCGATTCAATGGCTTGCTGCCCCATAGGTCCGCACAAGTGAGGTAGTAACATAGCGATGAACCATTCCTTGTGCTGTTTGTCATCATACAAAAATTCCCCTTCCCTGATCACCTTCTTTAGCCACTGGTTAGCCTCCCATACAAACTCATAGGGCCCTTTCTTGAAGTATTTTAGGTCATTCACTATCTGAGAGTAATATTTAGGCTTCCAGAACTGTTGTTTTAGGGCATTTTTAACCTCTTGAATGGTCACATTCTCATGCTGGGCTGCGTATTCCATATACCAATCCAGGTCTCTTCCTTCGAAGGCGAGGGACAACTGCACCCTTTTTACAGAATCGTTGGCCACATTCTGCGCAGTCCATACCGAGTCTGCGACGAACTAGAATTGGTCCATATATTCGTCTTTTACACCTTTAAATGTGGGTATCTTAATGTGCACGAACATATCTACCTCGAGGGGTGGTGGTGGTGGAGGTGTGGGTGAGTTCTTACCCTTATGTGGGTTCGAAGGTGGTGTTGTAGGAGGACTATCCCCTTCGTGTGCAACTGGTTCTCTTAACGGACTATAAATGGATCTATCCCCTTCTTGATTGACCCTGTAGTACTTACCACTTAGAGTTGTACCCTCGCTCTGATCAGAGCTCATTCACTTGGTATGGCTACACAGAATACCCTTTTTGCACAACAATATTTTAATCAATAATGGAAAAATTTTCAAGAATTTACCTTGGAAACCTTTGAATAACCTCCACTCTATTTCAGAATAGCATACAAACTGATCGACTGTGAATTCTGTCAAAAATCCCCCCACCACACTGTCTATCCAATGATCTACCGTACGAGTGATTGTATTGTCAATCTTCTCCAGTTGCTGGATCAACTCTGTGGTCCAGTGAGTGATTCGCTCATCCTTCCAACACGTCTGGAAATCTACGAGTCGAGCTAGCCACTCCTATAGATCATGTGCAAAGGATACAAAGAAAATTTCATATACCTCCATAAAAATATACCTATTTTTCCATTTCTTGGCTGTCGTCTTCATGCTGCGATTCTCTTTTACAGAAAATTCCTGAATTTGTCTTTCAAACCACTCTTCGATCTCTAGTTTCTCAGGTCTCCAGCGCTTCCTTGGCGTTACTCGATCTCTCTCTCAAAATGCTCCTGGTCTCGAAAACTAAACTATTTGTTTGATTGAGGGGTCTTGACCCAGGTTCAGAGGTTAAGGTTTGCCAACAAACCCCTATACTACTGGCCCTTTCGGAAATGACCTGCTTTTGTAGGCCAAGGTCTCACCCGAAGTAGTATGGGTGGGTGATGGAACCAGGTTTCCGCACCCTGAGAGAGGGTAGGTAATTACGTCGGATTTGTGCTCGCAACTTATCAGATTCACACAGAGCAGGTCTATTCGTAGGTGCTTTAACGATATAATTCAGAATTACTAATAACAACGTTTGATCATGCACAGATCTAGTCAGTACTTTTGCATCCACATACTGATCTTAAGAATTATCAACACATAATATCACAAACACATCTACCAATAGATCATAGATAAAATTATGCTAGAAACAAAGGTACTTTCATAAGTTAAAGAAATATCACGAATACCTTCGCAGCTCAAATCAACAACATATATGCACATACAGCTTAAACAGACATAACAACTTCACATTGATAGTAACACAATAGATCCAGATAACACAGAGATACTTCAACTATATCCACCTATATTTACATCAAAAACCAGTTACAACCCAAAATACCACCTGCGCACACAACCAGCAGGGTCCACACACAATAGGATAGAGGATATCCGCGCACATAGCTAGCAGGAGTCCTTACCCAAAACCAACCCAAATAGATCTAGCAGTTCACACATAGCATTAATTCATATTCATGCCTACCTTTAGACTCTAACTTATCTATCTATTTATACCAACATGGCCTAGCGATCCTATGGTTTGCAAACCATGGTTTGCGGACCCTAGGTCTACCCTTTGACCCATTTACAAAACATTATGGATTTGACCCACCCAAAACCCCTACACAAGACTAAATAATACCAAAATGTACAAAATTGGCCGTTTGGGGGAGCCCGCCTACAACACACAACTTGTTGTC